>RXOD01003908.1:0-37910 GCA_005223375.1 Amoebophrya sp. AT5.2 | reverse complement strand
AAGCCCTTTCCCATCGAGGATAGCTATGTTATAGAATTGAAAACCAAAAAGGGAGCATAAAGCGCTGCCGAGGCGGTTTTGTACGATGGTTGCCATGCTTTTGCCCCACTGCATTGCCATAGCCTTGCTGGAGCCACTGAGGGGCCGCACTCGAGACCTCTCTGCTGCAGCTTCCGATCAAAAATACATGAAGCGGGAGACGATCGCGTCGTCTGCAGCATGGTCACAATATCCTGCACTCATAGATACTTGAGAGTGAACCGCCCATGAGCGCTGCACGAGCGGAAAGCTGAAGTAAGCAGCACCGCAAGAGAGGTGACAATGCTCAACGAGAAAAGAATCCCCAAATCGCGTTCGTCACTGGCTACGAGGGAGTTTCGGAGAAAGCTCGAGTGTATCTTTTCCGATTGAGGTGGTTCTGTCGAGCCAGAACCAAAAATATCACTTGAGGTAGTTCTTCCCGCACCCGAATGAATCACCTGAAGCAGCGACCAGAACTCCAGACTAGCTACCACCCACCGCAGGAGCGCCACTGCTACCGCTGTTGTATCGATCGAGCAGATTGAGTTTTTGATAGCGCCGGTAGCTTTATTTCTCCTTCGTCATCATCTCATGCCCGAAGAGAGCGGCGGCCCGCGACGGTTCTAAAACAGTCGCCGAAAAAACAAAGTCGCGGAAAAAACAAAGTCGATGTCCGCTGTGGTTCCCGCGGTCGCGAGGCCGCCGCCCCCCTCCGACCGTAGCCAAGGCCGAAGCCATACTCCTCGAGCCATCGGCGCTCCCCCATGCCCCTCCCTCTCCGAGAGCCCCCGGCTGCTGTTCGCGTTCTGCTTCTGGTGCGCGGTTTGCGGCGGCTCGATCTACGCTTTCGGGAGCTTCGCGGAGGAGCTGAAGACGCGCTGCGTAAATTGGGGGTCGCCGGAGACGAACCTGATCTATTCGCTCGGGCAGCTGGGCAACAGCGGACTGGGGCTCCTCGTGGCGCTTCTCTACCGGTACTCGAGCAGGGGTTATAACCGGTTGAAAAAATGTGAACCACATCAGCTTTGGTTTGGAGAGAGATTTGGAATTCGATCACACGAGGTTTTGAGGGGTCACACGCTGATTTGGAATTGACGCACTTCGCTGTCGGGGTTTGGGGTGCAGGGGTGGTTTCCGGCTCTCTCCGGAGCACCCGTTCTTTAGTTTGTGTGAGCTAAGTGTGTAGCTTCTTACTCCGGACTCGTGCCTGCAGGTCAGGCCGTCGCCTTGTCCCCCTCCCGACTCTGGAGCTATGGGCAAGTTCTTGGAAGGCCGAGTGCGCTACTGCCTTCACCGATACCCGCTAGCATCCCCGATGTAGGATGCAGCTGTAGCTCCGAACTCACATTTTTTCTTTCCTCAAAAAGAGCGCGCGCAACTGCATGCTGTACGCGACCGCCAACATTGTCATTGGGACGGGACTCTTTCTGGCGGGCATCCGATGCCTGCGCCCGGCCTCGGAAGACCTGATGGCGGCAGGAGATCTTGAACTTGACGAGTTCAACCGTTACTTTTCGGGCACCTGCCGCTGCTCGTCCACTGCCTGGCTCGCGGGAGTTGGCTACTTTCTGATTCAGCAGGGGGGGTGTGCGATCTACCAGTGCGGGCTCTTCTACCAGCTCGGGCGGGCGAACGCGGTGAAAGCAGCGATGCTCTCGGGGCTGATAACCTCCGGCAACGGCCTCTCCGCGTTCATCTGGAGTTTGTATTTCGACCTCTTCTGTGCGGAATCCATCGCGGTGTTCTTCCTTTCCACCGCGGTTCTGTGGCTTTTGACCGCCTGGACGGGCATCGGGCTGGTGTTCGAGGCGGGGGGCTCTCCTGCGGATGCGTCGGGGGGCTCTCCACCTGCGGCGGAAGATGTGGAGGATGGGATTATGGGGAACAATGCCGTCCGAGCTTCGGAGGAAAGAACGAGCAGTCGCAGTCGGCGGATCGGCGCGGGTGTGGTCCCGGGGGGCGCGTCGTCGTCCTCGTCGTCCGGAGCCTCCGCAGACGGCAGTGGTCGACTCGGTCCCGCGGCTAACGTCAGGCTGCCGAGCGACGAAGAACAAAGAGCGATCCGTGGGAGCGGGGGAGGCAGTGGAGCTGTTCTTCGAGAAGAATATGGGGTGGAGTACGTCGGCGGCGTAAACACCTACGTCGGCTACAACCAAACTGCCGACAGCGGCTACTTCAATCTGCCGCCCGGGGACCACGCGGCAGATGCTGTCGTTCCGCGGATGCTTTCCCACACTGATACGGGCAGAACAGAAACCACGTCCGGGCGGGTCACCAGCGACGAATATGCGTACGGGAAAATACCGAATGGCGCAAATCCAAATCCAAACGCAATTCCAAACGGCGATGGGAGCAACTGGGCCCACACAGACGACAAGGGAGGACCGGCACGGCTTCAGTTCTGGGCGCAGGAGAACGGTCCACCCCAGTCAAACGGTGGCGCGTTCGCTCGATCGGGTGACTATTCTCTGGCGCCTGATGCTTCTTCGCAGCCGACTGGTGCGAAAGCGGGTCTGACTCAGAATCCCAATCCTAATCCTTTCCGCTCGGGTATGAACGTGCCGCTGCTTCGCGCCGTGACGCCGCCCAGGTTCATCTCGGAGAACGTAAATGCGCTGGGAGGAGCAGCAAACTCCCTGCGGACTAAGCCACACAACTACAGCCAGCAGCACCTCCTCCCGCCGGTTCCGGAAGACATCGGAGGGCGGGCACAGAGTGACCCCCTGCGCTACGGCATTGATCCCGGGCGAGCAGTGCGGCGGAGAGCGCAGTCGCTCGAGTACTGACTCCTAATGAGGAGCGTAGCGTATTTTATACAAGACTTGATGTGACATTGAAGTACTCTTCACTTGGATCAATCGAGAGTGACAATCGAAAATGTTGAAATACACATTTCAATCGAATCGGGCCTCAGGCTTCCGAGGCCGGCGCTCCGCCCCACGTTCCGGATGATGGCTCGGGTGTCCCTCGCGCGGCTAGTGGAGGTAAATCCGCTCGAGAGCAGCATTATCGTTCCGCAAGGAGCGGCAGTTCCCACGCTCGACGTCACCCCCCCGACCAACCCGCGCCAGGTCGGCACGCGCGACATGCTCGCCTCCGTTTGCTTCTGGTTCGTCGCAGCCCAGTTCGCGTTGCTCCAGGGCGTCGCGTCCGGCTTCTTCCTCGCCAACGGCGACCGGTTGGGGGAAGTCTACGAGTGGCGCGAAGACATCGGCCATTTGCTCCAAGCCCAGTCGCTCGTGAACTCCGCCGCCCGGATTTTCTTCGGCTTCGCCATGGACCTGGGGATGCGGTCGAGTTACCACATCGAGTTTGCGCGCCACCTGCTGCTCACGATGGGCGCGTGCTTTCTGTCGCTGCAGTGCTGCGAAGGGCATCCGCTGTTGGCGTTCGCGCTGCTCGGAATCGGGTTCGGTGGGAACTGGGCGATCCTGCCCGCGGTCATCACCTCCTGGTACGGTCGTGCGAACGTCGCGGTGGGCTTCAACGTGGCGTGCTTGTTTTTCGTGTTGGGGTCGAACCTCTTCGCCGCGGGCTTCGTGAAGCTGGACACGGGGGCGGCGGGGGTGGAATGGATGCGCCAGCTGAGCGTGTTCCTGGTCGCGGTGAGCGGGTTGCTGGGCGTTGTGTTAACAAGGCTGAAACCGTGTCGCGCGGAGGAAATGGCGGGGAGCGGAGGGTGAGGTGCGAGCGGAGGATGTCCGACGTCTCGGTTCGGGAGCCGAGAGGCTGAAAAACTGCAGTCTAAAGGAAAGTGATTTATCCGGCGCACAGGAGATGATTCCGGCAATTGTTATAACAAGTTCTTCTGCGGGTAGCACAAAACCTTTTGTGCAGCGCTCTTTTTGCTGCACGCATCCGATGTCGGCCCGATGTCTGCTTGGGCCGACTACGCACCGCTGCGGCCTGCTGATTGAATACAGGAATGCCACCTTTGCGCCTGGCAAAGTAGAGGCGCTGGCCCACTTCTCTTTTCAGCACCTAGATTCGTTGATGCCTGCTCGCCATGGAGCAGAAACAGTACACGCGGTAATGAACAAGGTTCAGTACAAGCGGCGCCGAGCTCTGTGCTGTTCGAATCCTCGAGTGAACAAAAAGCGAAAAGGAATCATGTAGTGCTCACGCACACAGAGTAGGCAGGGAGAGAAAAGTGGTTCGAGATACAAACATCCCTTTGATCCTGAGGCCGAGTTCAGTAAAGGCTTCGACGTATCCAATTCCAATATGTTGTCCACCCATGCGACAACTGTACAGGTGCTGATGAGGACATGCTGATTTCCGGTTCTGTTTGGAAGAGCTTGAAGCCCGTGAATGTTGTACCAATCCTAATCGATCGCTCGATCACCTCGGGGACAGCTGCACTGCTTTTCCACCTCGCTGGACAGTGAGGGAAGCGTATACCTTAGACCTTACCGGGGAGTAATTGCGTTTTCATATTCTTCTGCTCTAGCACTGGATCTGGTTCTGGAACTACGCTCTTCTGATGAGTCGTTAAAGTGAAACAAATCAATCAGGTTCTTTTGATGGGTCGTGAAATCCGTGTAATGTGGTTGATCTCGTCGTCCTTGATCTTTCATGGTTGTGTCCAAAAAACAAAAAGTATCAGCCGGAATTCAACTTCAACATTCCCCTGTCCAGGATATCCGAGTTTATCGGATGGTGCGATTATAACTACTGAGTACAACGACTTCCACGGCTATAAACAGCCACTTTTGGCTTAGAAGACTAAATGAATCAACTATTTACATACTAAAAAGTTCACTGCATTCATCGCCTCGCATAAGCCTACGTCAGTTTGAAGCAGCGCCAGCGTCCGAAATTTTATCGATTTACCTTTACGCACGTTATTTAAGAAGTAGACGGACCGACTGCATGAAACAAGCATCAACAATTCATTTTGGCACATCAAGAAGTAAGTAGCTCGAAAATGACGCTTTACACTGGGAAAGTTCTTGTCCCCCTCCTTCTGTTCGCACTCGGAGGGGTGACGGCCGGCACCAAGCTGAAAAATGCGAAAGTCGAGTCCACGTGGGCGCCGGCAGAGGCGGCTGTGCCGCTGCCCGCGCGGTCTCTGTTTCTGTCGCGGCAGCCGTCGAGCCAACCGCAGCGGGCTGCTGGGGGGGAGGAGGAGGCTGTTGGGGGGGAGGAGGACGCTGAGGAGGAAGAGTTCGACCGGCTCCGCGAGGTCGAAACAGGAAAGCTCGGTACCTGGCTGGACCAGCAGCATTGGGAGCAGCTCACGGAGCAACAGGACGAGCAAATGAATCGGCAGCTGGATGACCAACTGCGGCTACGCGAGTTAGAGACCCAAAGCTGCGTACTTCCGGAAAACCAGCTCGAGTTCCCGTACGACGAGTTCGATCCGCAGGACGAGGCGATGTGGAGGCGGTGCGCCGTGCAAATTGCCGACTGTCTGCGGTGCGAGGAAGCCGAGCGCTCTCTGGCGGGGCAGCTGGAGGAGGCGGAACGGCGGGCGGTGCTGGTGTTAGAGGAGGAGGCTGCGCGGGAAAAGGTGATGGGAGAACAGAAACGGCGGCAGTGGGAGACAGAAGGATGGGAGTGGCTACGCGCGCAGGAAGAACGAGAGTGGCTACGCGCGCAGGAACAAGAGCGGGAGTGGCTGGAACGGGAAAAGAGCAGGGAACGAGAACGGCAGGGCGGCAGGAAACTGGCAGAGTATGTTCTGTCTCTGCTGCGAATGGGAGAATCCGAACACCGACAGCCGACCGGAGCCGCGGCCCCTGTCGGCGACAAGACCCAGAAGTGTCCCTACGCGGTGAAAGAATGGGACACGGGGCGCGAGTACCCCTGCTGCTTCCCAGACGCCTGCCCCTACGCACACAGCAGGTAGCTTCTGGTTTATTTATAAAAGTTTTCGCCTCGACGTCCAAGTCCATGACGAAACAAATATGCTGGTCTAGTCCTCACCTCCGTCGTGATATAATATGCACCGAGTTAGCACCATCCGGCCGAAGTTGCATCCTTCATCGGGAAAGGCCAGGGATAATGAGTCTCCTTGGTGCTCACGAGTTCTTCAATTATTCCCAATCAATGAATCGATCACCAGCGAGGAGCGGTTTTTGGCTTTGGGTGTCGCGGACCTGCGGCCGTGCAAGTGGTACGTGCGCTCGGGGGGCACTCATTGCCGGAACGGCCGAAAGTGCTGGAACCGGCATTGCGAGGAAGACCTTCATGCTGGTTCTTCACCAGAAGGACCACGTCAGACCAAATTTTTGAAAAAGGCCAAAAAGTCGGGCGCTGCTAGTAGTGCCAGCGGAGCGGGCTGCGCAGCGGGATCGGTATCGGGAGGTTTCCACGGAGGAAGTGCTGGAGGGGAGGCTACCGCGGCCGCCAGCGCCACTCCTCCTGTGGCAACAGGAAGTGGAGGAGCGGATGTGGCCAGTACAGGAGCAGAAAGCCGAGGGGAAGCAGCAGGAATGCTAGGACCACATCCTCCACATGGTGTTAATAAAGCAGCAGTTGTTCCGCCCGCGGGTGCTGCACCGCCGCAGGTGAAGTCCCGCCAGGTCCTGGAGGCCGCTCCCGGCTCGGGCCCGGTCCCGCCGGGCCTCGTGATGGCCAAAGCTGCAGCCGAGGTTCCAATTTCGACGAAGCCGGAGACTGGTGAAGTCGGAAAAGAGGAAGACTCTACTGGGGCCGCTGAAGTTCATTCGGCCGATCATCCGGCCGATCTCGGGAATCGAGGAATCGGAGTTCCTCCTCGAGAAGTAGAAGAGGAGCATCATCTTCAAGCGGCGTCCGCTTCCTCTTCCAGCCAACAGCCGTACTTTCGCGTACTCAGTCGCACGGACTTATTCGCGAGCCCATTCTCCAAGCAGCAGGCTCATTCGCGGGACTCAGTCGCAGGGATGAATACAGCGGACGCGGGGGGACCACGCGTGGGAAATCGTGGGCAGCATCAACACGGCAAACAGCGATGGACGAAGAAGACCACCTCGGCTGCCACGACAGCGGGTGCAGGCTCGATGAGCTCTTGGCGAGACGAACTGCATGGCGCCGAAGTGCAGGACCCGAGCGTCCGCATTATACCATCAGGTACAACGTCTCCGAACAAAATGCCTCCTCCGGCCTCTAGTTCAAGTGCTGCTGCAACAGCAACCCCTACGCCGCTCGAGTGCCGGCCCCTGCTCTGGCCGCAGGAAGGGAATGCGGTGAATCCAACCCCGCTTCGTGAAGGGGTTTGCCAGGCGCAGCTCCTGCCGCAGGTGATAGAAACCCTAGAAAGAGCGAACCAAGAGCAGGAGGCGGAGCGGCCGAGAGGAGGAGGTCTGAATCTAAGGGACGCGCTGGCTTCTTTCCGCCCTCCACTAAGCCCGCTGCCGCCGGGGCTGATTTCCCGACCCGCCGCCGAGGAGGAGCAGCCAAGCAGTTCTGCCGGCACTCCTCTGAATCCGGTGGAATTGTCGCTTATGTCAAAATTTCGGCGAGTGCTACAGGAGGAGCAACAGCAAGAACAACGTCTACATCTTCGGCGTCGGTCCTCGGCCTCCTCGAGTGCCACTGCCAGCACGGCAGCGACGGCGGCGCCGTATTACAGTGCTGGTGGTGCTGCTCCAACGCCAGTTTCGCCTCCCTTGTTCTTTTCGGAGGGCGAAGGCTCGTACGTCGCTACAACATCGCCCGACCAGTCGCCGTACCAGAGCCCCGAGATGGGAGTTGAGGGACCGGATTACTATAGCCTGGCGACCGCCATGGGGGATCAAGATCCGAATGTTCCGAATTATGGGTCGCGGACAAATACGCCGCTCCTCTCGCCGGCACGCGTTCGGGAGTACGGTGCTGGCAACGACGGAGCTGCACTAAAATTCGCTACCCAGCAGGTGGAAGAAGGGCAGAATAAAGCAGGATCGCGGACGCCCACGCCTCGCTCGCTGAGTAGAGTTGAGGAGGACACCGCTGCCAGCGGCCAATCCGCTTCCAGGGAACACCTGGAAAACTTGCGCGCCCAGCTTGAGCAGAAACTCCGACTCCATTCGATCATCAATTAAGAATTTTACTAGGTAGGGCTGAAGAAGGCGAGTTGCTTCGCCGGTAACTACACTATCGAGCCAGATTCTAGGGTGTAGGCTTCATGATCAGACCAGAAAAAAGAAAAGTATACATGCACACAGTCACAGTTTCAGTCTACCTCGGCCAGTGCTGGTTTTTCGGGCAGTTTTATGGGCCTATGACAGAACTGCAATTGGTCGCTCGCTGTAGCGCTTGCTATATCTGATCAATCTGCTCGAGCTCGAAAACTAAAACTTTGGATCGAGAAGACGTACTGTACTTCGCGCTCTTCAACTTCAAGAAGTTCATACACAAAGATAGAAGCCGAACACCAAGCCATTTTAAGGCCCCAACGCAAGAAGGAAACCATCCACCATGAAGAGTTTTATTTAGTAGCAACCAACAAAGCATAAGCAGCAGAGCTACGAAACAGTCAGCCAGAGTGGTTTTCCTCGCTCAAAATTGAGAAACGAGGAACGCAGACACGTAAAAACTAAAAAGCGCAAGGTACTTATAAATAAACGTAGTATAGAAGAGCAACAAAGCCGATTGGCGTAGTTTTCAAAGAGGATGGTGCCGATTGCTAACGCAGTGCGGGCTATGAGTGTGCAGCCACTGAGTGTTTAGCTACGAAACCTGTGACCCCGCAGGCGCCCACTAGGTTTCCATTCCTCACTCGACATGTGTGAGCTATGAGCAAGGTTTTTTCTGCTGTACAAGTTTAGAATTAGTGTATCGACAATTAGTAGTTCGTAATGGAGAAAAACAGGTAAGTGTTGGTGGCAACTCCAAAGGCATCCTTCTCGCGGTGACTGCCATCACACGGGAAGGAGGAGATCACTAACGCCCATCCTGTTACTGTCGCTGAATCCCGGCAGCCCTAAAAGCCGGGAAATATCCCACTGGAGATCATTCAAAATCATCTATTTGACGCAGCGATGTAGCCTCATTCTTTTAAGTGCCCTAGACTACACAGTGGGATTTCTTTCTTACAGTTTCCGCTTACCGGTAGTTGCAAGAGAGTTGCGTCGTTGGTAAGACTATCGAGCCAGCTTATAGGGGGTAGGCTCGATTAGACAAAAAAAAATAATTAGTAGTTCGTAATGCACACCAAGAAGACGGCACAGCTCCATACGATGTGGCCGAGGTCGACTTGGACAAGGACCCTTAGTCTGTCGCTTCACGCATAGCACCGGTTTGAGCAACAGACCGAGACGGACCCTTTTTCACTCGTTATATTTGTTTCGCAGATCTTCATGAAATGGAACAGATCGACCAAGTCCACGCCGCTGCCAGTACATGCGTGACAGCGCCGCGTGTCGGTTCACCTTCAGGCATTTTTCCTGCCGATGTTCTGGCAATGCGAAGGGGGAGTGTTCAGGCCGCGGCCAAGTCGAGGGTTTCGAGCGCACTACCCAGCTCGTCGCCGCCATCGTTGCAATACATAAACAAACTATGCTCGGAGGCTCAAAAATACGGATTTACCATCTGACAACCGCTCCTTTTCTGCTCTAGTTATCTCACTACATCTAGGACAAAGCATGTACTATCCGCATTACCGGCCGCCGCCTCCGTTGGGCGTTTCGGCTGTCCCCAGCCTGCCACGGGACATTGACGGCCGCCGCCTCGGCCGGCGCCCCACCTTCAACAAGCACGACCCGCTAAGCCGGAAAGCGTGGGCCGAGGTCCAGCGCGATCTCCTGCAGCGCGATCTGTGTGAAAAAGCTGGCATGAATGATGACAAAGTGCTCTTCGACCCGTGCCCGCCGCCGCATCCCGCACAGCTGGACAGAGCGGGGCTCAAAGACAACGGTCCATCAAAGTTTTTCTACGAGACGGCGGAGGACATGGAGCAGCCGCGGCTACGTATCACGAGCCTGTTCGAGAGCGGCAATCTGGCTTACGCGGTGCAGGTGGGGAAAAATTTGAATTCCCCCGCCGATCGGCCGCGGAAAAACGAGGGGGGTCAGCTTCTTTCCCCGCTGCTGTACTACGACCTCTACCTCGACTTTGATCCCGGCACGAGGGGCTACACGCAGTGGTTTTACTTCGCGGTGCAGGCGCTGAACCTCCCGCGCGGGAGCAAGATCCAATTCCGCATCCGCAATTTGACGAAGCCGTGCGCGCTGTACGAGGGAACTGCAGGGGAACCGATGTGCCCCGTGGCGTGGAGCTACGGCTGCCCCGAGCTGGGGTGGACGCGGGGCGGAGGTGAGGTGAAAGTGTTTCGGAGTTTGGACGACAAGGAGCCGTTGGTGAGGGTCCCGACGCTGCATCACGCGGGCGACATTTTCTTGGCTCAGGATCAGGAACATGTTCAACACGCAGAGGGAACAAGCCACGGCCTAACGAATCGGCACAAGGGGCGGGACGCGAGGAACTGGTGGACGCTGCAGTTCAGTTACGTGCTGGAGGTTGACGACGACACGGTTTGCTTCGCGTTTCATTACCCGTATACGTGCACGCACCTGGGGAGGGTGCTGCGGGCGGTGGAGAGGAAGGCCAACGCAGCGGGTGGGGGGGGAGGGAGAGGCACCGGAGAAGAAAGGCTGGTCGTGCGCCGGCACACTCTGTGCGAGAGCGCGGGCGGCCTGCCGTGCGAAATGTTGGAAGCCTTTGGCGCGGCAATCGCGGACGACTCTCCGGAAGACTCTGATCGGACAGCAAGCTCCAAGCCGGCTGTTTTCCTGCTCGCTCGCGCGCATCCCGGCGAATCCAACGGCTCCATCGCCCTCCACGGTTTCCTGCTCTTTCTGTTTTTTTCGGAAGACGCGAAGCACCTGAGAGCCAACTACCACTTCTTCATTCTGCCGATGCTGAACCCAGACGGGGTGGCGTTTGGGACCACGAGGTGCTGCCTGTCCGGGTTCGACCTCAACCGGCAGTTCGTAAAACCAAGCAAGCAGCTGCACCCCACCGCTATGGCCGGCCCAGCGATGGTAAACGGGTAACTGGTATTAGTAGTGCCAGGTAGGAGTGATTGAGGTTCCCCACTTGGCGATGGCGGATTGCCCTAGCGATGGCGACCGTCGGCCAAGGCGCTCTGAGGATTCATACCCGGCGCGAAGCGGTCTGGGGCGGTTTTTAGAAATGGGCACCATTGTGGGGGGGCGTTAGTGGGTGGCGTCGGGAAGTGAAACGTCGATAGGTAGAGGGAAGTGGTCGTGGAAACCCACTGACTACAGTGGTGACGAGGCCTGAAAGCAGGGCAAAGGAGGCCGCCTAGGGTGGCGATTGGCTATGTCGGCTATAGGCTGCAGGAGTGCCAACGCGAAGCCTGCCGACCGCGAAAAGCCGCCTTTCCTCCTACTGCGGACCTCTTTCTAGGATCACACCAAGAAAGGGCACCCCGAAGAGCCCTCCCCTGAGTTTCACTTATCACTATTGCCTGCGTAAGCAGTCACCCCCTTCCTCTTCATTCTTCATTCTTCATTACCACTTTAGTCACTTACCATCGCTGGCCCCACCATAACCGTGTTCGCCCTGAAGCAGTTCTGGCGGAAACGCTTCGTCGGCGGGTCTGGTTCCGGGACAGGAGGGAAGAGTACGTTTGAGTTTTTCTTCGACTTTCACGGGCACGCGAACAGGGAGGGAGCGTTCTTCCACGGGAACCGGTGGGAGAACGTCCCGCAGCTTGCACTGTCCGGTGGCGGAGTGCTCGCAGCGTCGCACCACTTCCGGGTAGAAGCCGACCATGCGCGGAACCCGGGGAAGACTGCAGCGCCGGCGAAGACTCCTGCGCGCGGGACATTTTTCCACAGCGCAGGACATAATTCACTATTTTCAACAACAGCTACGTCGAACACTGGAACTGGATCCACCTCCTTTGCCTTCCCCAACGTGCAGGCCCCCTCCACCACTTCTTCGCGTTCGGTTTCGCGGAACATGAACGCGCGCATCCAGCTCCTGCCCTGGCTCGCGAGTTTGTTACCGGATTTCGATTTCCCCTCTTGCTCGTTCGAGAACAAGAGGTCGACGGCGCGCCACGTGGTTTTTTCAGAGTTCAAGGTTCTGTACTCGTACACAATCGAGACCTCCTTCCACAAGTCCGACTCTGCGCGGAAGACTGTTGAAGAGTTCCGGTCGCCGAGTCAACTGGCGCAGCAGAAAAAGGCACTTAGTGGCCAGACTCCCGCCGCTATCGCTATCGCACCCGCAGCGATCGAAGCGGATGTTGCTCATGACACAGAAGGTGGAACACCTGCACGACCCGCAAACAGAGCCAGTTGTAACGCAATAATGGCAGCAGGAGCGCCGGATGAGGGAACTTCGAGTCGCAAAGGCAGTCGAGCGAACTCGGAGTGCGGGGCGCGGGACGAGCTACTTTGCGTGGCGGCTGCGGAGGAGCCGGAAACGAAGAATCCTGTAGTAGAAGATCCCGCAGTCGAAGCCGAAGCAGCGCCTGCCGAAGATGACGTTGTTCCCGAGGCTGCAGCTGCCTTTTCCCGTTCTTTTGGGGGCGACGTTCAAGTTGGTCCTCCCACGAGCGACGCCGGCAGCTCCGCGGTCGCGCGTGACGGCAGCGCTACTGACGTGGATGCGACGATCGGGGGAGGTGGGACTGATGCGGATGGAGCTGCTGCGTCGGAGCGCAAGTCCAGCTGCTCCGGGTCGGGGGCGGCGGGCTCCTCGTCAGGAACCGTCCGCCTGGGGGACCCCCGCGATGAACCCGACGGGGAGGCCCCGGCAAAGGCGGAGTCTGCGTACGCGGCCAGCTGCAGTGGAGGAATCTTCGGTCCTCGCGCGCCTGCCGCGACGGAGCAGCCCGACGACGACGTCGCGTCGCCCCTTCGGGCCAGCTCTGCAATCGTCGGCGCAACGGCGTTCGCGGCCGCGAATGTGCGTCCTTCCGACGGACCAGTCCAGGGTTTGCAAGCGCAAAGCTCGGGAGGAAACAAGGCCGTGCCCAGCCGCAAGATCTCCACCCGTGCGCGCGACGAGGCGCGGCTGGCAGTGCGTGAAGATCGGCTGCAAAACATCCGCATGGTGGTCCGCCAGGTCTGCCAAGAGAACGACGAAGACTGCGAGAACCAGCACCTCTGCGGCGCGGACGCGGATATCTCGGCAGATGCCGACCCGCGAAAGCGCACGCTGCCCACGTTTTTCAGCGCGAGAAACCTCGATACTGTGAACATGATTCTGCACGAGCTGGACAGGAGGGCGGTGCGGCGGACGCTCCAGACGATGACCGCTGGTGTGATGCCACAACAAGAGACCACCGCTTCCGGGGCTACAACGTCACCACCACCATCACCGAAGATGAAAAACCGCAGCAGCGTGCAGGTTTCGGTCGCGAGCGGCCTGCTGGAGGGCAAGAGCACGAGTTCGCCGACGAATTCATCGTTGAGCAAGGCCTCGTCGACGGCGAAGCTCCGGAAGAGCACGGCCGCCCGGAAGCGGGAACGGGCGTTCGTGGAATACCTGAAACAAAATCCGTACAAGAGTGAAGGGAGAAAAGTAGAAGACGACGCGCACCACTTTTCGTACGCGCGAGTCTGCGGCTGCGTGGGGCCCGGGGTGGGCTACGCGATGCTGGCGTTTTTGGGCGTTTCGCCGCCGTCGTCTGCAACTCCATATGAAACGTCGTCAGAACAAGTACTAGGATCACAACAGCAGAGCCAGAGTTCCAGGGGACAAGTAGAGCAGCTCCTCGAGGAAGAGTGGGAACGGCAGCTGCGGCAACACCACCGGCTGCACGTCTACAACCCGAACAACTCGACGGCAACCTCCACGAAGACCGCCTCTTCTTCCAGCACCAGCCAGGCGGGGCAGACGCAGCGCTCTGATGCGGCGGCGCCGGGTGCAGGTTCGAGTAGCGTGGGGAAGAAGGGTCGTGGTGGAGAGAAAGCCATAGCAGCTGGCGCGGCGGAGAGGGAGGAGAACACAGAGGACCACCCGCAGCCTGCCCCCGAGCCAATAGTTGACGAAAATTCGTCGTCCTACGCCAACGGCCAGCAAGACTCGAGCATGAGCAGTGGGCCCGTGCACGGGACGAAGCAGATGCTGCACCACTACTACGGTGGGGGCACGAGGCCAGCAGAAAACGCAAGGCCCGGCACCCCGGGCAGTGTCACGTCGTTCGCCGGAGGCGGGTCAACCATCCTCACCGGCTACGCGACGACCCAGATTGCGGCGGCGCCACGGGGACCGGTGTTGGGTTCTCTACAGCAGACCGGATTTGAGGGCCTTGGGGTCGAACGATGTGAAGCGGATGGCATTATGCAGCTGGCGGGTCGTGGGGACGGGGTAGAGGCTGCAAGCGCGCTGCCACCGAACGGGAGTGCTCCAACACTCGGAGCAGCGGAGGTGGTGGCCCAAGGGGTGTGCCCGCCGGGGGTATTCGCGACCCTCCCTCCGCAGCCGCGAATGCTCGCGTTGGTGCCCCTGCGTTCCGATGACAGTCCGCGACCAAGCGATAGTCAGTTCAGCGTGGCGGTCTCGCTGAATCGGAAGCCCTTCGAGAACCAAGCCTCCTTGCTGCAGCACCGCATCGCCGCTAACAAATTTGCGGCCCCTCTCCTGGACACGACGATTCTCGACTCGCCAGGCGTCCGCGCCGCCGTCCGCGGAATCATGGGCGGATCTGGGCAGCTACTGCGGACGGACGAGCCCGAGAACGCTTCTGCCCCCAAACTTGATGTTCCTGGACGGAGCGCGAAGAAGAATCCTTTCCCTCATCGCGGCGTTACTTCTTTCGGAAAGTCCTTCGGAAAATCTTCGTCTACATCGTCGTCGGACAGCAGCGACTCGTCCGATGAGAGGGCCGGAGGTGAGCTCGCCGGATTCGGACCGAGGCGGCGAAGAGCCCCGCTCGTCCAGCACGAGGTGAGGCTGGAGACGCAGGCTCCAGTACCGTCCAGTACCGGAGCACCAAGCGACCGGCACCAGCCCATGACTCCGCGGTCCCCCACGTCTAGACCACTACTCACGCCAAAGCGCGTGGCGCAAATGACGGAGCAGACGGCGGAGAAGCGCGGCCTCGGGTCATCGTTGTCGCCGCGGTACTACGGGCGGTCTGGCGGTGAGGGGGGGCTGAACCGCGTGGGGCCGCCGCGCGCGAAGAAAACGCCTCTGGGGTTGGAGCTCGACGTTGGGAACGACGGCGAGCTGCACACTGACGTCCCGAAAGAAGAAGACGCGCGTCGGCCCGGTGGCCACCAGGGCTTCCGCGACGCAGCCGCCTACTCACCGACCGCAACGGCGTTGCAGGATCTACTCTGCGCAGGGGGAACGAAGACGCCTAGCATGACGTCGGCGGGTGATGGCAAACCACTCACGGACAAGAAGAAGAAGAAGCGGCCCTCGAAACCGATACGGTGGCAGGAGTTTGTCGCGAAGCAGCCCCCCTGGGTGCTCGACGCGCGGGGGGAGGCTGCTTCGCCGAAGGAAGCGGGCGGGGAGAGTGTGCTGCCGGCGGAAGAAAAGGTGGGGAGGGTCGTGGCGGCGGCCCTCGCACTTACTACGACCACCACGAGCGCAGCACAAGAAGCTGCAGATCCAGAGCACCCAAGAAGGCACCGGAAGCTCTCGGACGTGAAAAACCTGTTGCTGCTGCAGGAGGACATCCGTGAAAAAGCTGTCAGGAATAAAGCTTTCGCCTCGCTTCACGACGATATCGGTGCCGCGATCCGCGAGAAAGAAGAACACAACGCCACCAAAAACCACGCCCCCGAAGATTCCACGGCTGACAGGAATAAACGGTTCGTCGAGGGGGACAAGCTTCTCAAAGACTGGCTCGGCGACTTCCTCATTCCGATCGAGAAGAAGGCGTTTCGGAAATGCATGCACGACGTGTTTGGCGCCGACGGCGGCGGCAAGAAGGCCGTTCTTGACGTGGGTGACGCGTATTTGGTGCCGAGCGTCGTGCGGATCCTGGGAAAGTGCGAAAATCGACGCGAAAATCAAAAATCGGATTCCGCTGGGAACCAGGATCTTTTCGAAAGGGTCAACCGCAGCGACGAGGTGGACCAGCAGACCAAACTCCGCGAAGCGTTCCAGCAGTGCGGCGGTGCGAAGTACAGCTACAGAGTCGCGAAGCCGTCGACCAGTTTCTTGAAAAGCGCCCTGGTGGCGATGTCGGCGGGGGGCGTTTCATCTGGTGGGGGAAAAAATGGAGTTCATGGAACTGGGAAGCGGGAAACCGGGCAGAGCAAGAGCCAGGTGCTCTACGACGAGTTGCAGAAGGGGCGCAAGGAACGGTTGGCAGAAGCAGTAGCAGGCGTGGATCGGTTGGTGATACAAAACACGAGAACGCGGCGAGATAAGGTGCGAGCAAAAAGCAGGGGAGACGGGACGCCAAGACCGTTGCGCGGCACTCATGGCGTTGTGCCGCGCGAACCCGCCTCGCGCAGTAGAGGTGGTAAGACGAACGACTTCGCCGCTGACGCCGCTGAGGCGGAGATACTGCCGAATGCACCAATACAAGAGTGCGGTCCGGTGGAGACGAGTGCGCATCGTCCCTTCGCCGGGGACGAAGCAGCCACCGCTCCCGCGACCAGCGCGGCTGCACGTAACATCAGGAGCACGCCCTTTCTCCTTGCAACGAACAGAAGCAGCACCGAGGGGGAGATCGGAGAGGTCCGCTTCATGGATCCTCGACGGGATCCCCTCCAGAGCAGTACTCCCGAGGTGCGGCGCACGCGGCGGCCTGCAAGGAACGGCGACTTTCCCAGGCCGTCCAGCGCGCCGCAGCTCGGGGGAATCTTGCGCACGCGGGGACTGCTTCCTCGTCCTCCGTTGTTCTACCTGCAGCTGTTTCCGGAGAAGAAGTCACTGCGGCCACGCACCGGCCAGTGGGACTACGAGAACTGGGTGCCGTACTACTTCGCGGACCGGCGGGGGGCCGGGCGTCGTGGGCCGGCGGCAAGCAGCAAGTTCGGACCGCTTCAGGTCGCGTCGACGGGGGAAGAGCAAGAGTTTGAGCTGAAGAACCCGGAGTTTGCAGAGTCCAGAGGCGCCGTCGACGCGCCACCCAACACGCCAGTGCGGCGGAAAAGGAGCGACGGGCGGGTGGTGGTCGAGAGCACGGATGGCGTGCAGGAAGGGAGCGTAGTGGGGGTGCTGTGGGATTTCTGACCGCGTTTCAAAAATTTGTGGTGCAGATTATTTTCTTGGCGTATTAGTGAAAAATTTCGTAGAGTTAATGTAGAGTGAAGCTTTATTGAGGATCGACATAGGAGTGCATCCAGTCTTCAAGTGCAGAGTAACGAAGTGAAAGCATCAGTGAACCAGTCGTGATCCGAGAACAAGCACATCGTTCCATTTTGGTATCCGAGAACAAGCACATCGTTCCATTTTGGTTCACAAGACAGAAGGAACGACCGCGCGCGTGTACACCTTGATTTGAGCAGTAGGTGTCGTCGACCCCTGTATTCCTAAACGCCTCGACATCAGCAGTGCTTGTACAATTTGCCGGATTTTTTCTCAGCGTCACATCATGCAGTCTTCCGGCGCAATGCAGCTCGCTGCACACGGCTGAGTGCTCGATTACGATTCGCTTGTCGTTGTTCGTATCGTCTGTCGCCTCTTGGCCCGAGCGATCCCCTGGCAACAGGATTCTTTCGAATGGACATATACTTCGAATTTGTAGGAAGGAGAAGCAAACAGAGAGAAGTAATTGCGCCGCACAGCAGCCTGTCATAATCACAAATTCTTGTCCACCCATACCGGCAGAAACACACCACAGTAGTGATCCCCCAGGGCTAAAGATGCCGTTTTGGTTTCTCGACTCTTTGTTTGACCACTTGCATCACGACGGACACGACGTCAGCTCGCACGCGACGGCGATCCACCAGCACGACGACGGCGCTTTTGCTCCCCGGACTGTTACTCTGCCCGGACAGCTTTCTTCTGTTGCCAAGATTTCCACAGCTCTGACGAGCACGAAGACGAGCTTTCATCAACTCAGACACGTCGACGCACTTCACGACCCCGCATCAAGAACGACTCCTCACCCGCCTCGGTCGCTGCGGACGAGTTTTCTCGCGGAGGATCCCGACCACACGTGCACGATAGCGGGGTCGGACGGGACGCACACGTGCCACGTCAAGAACATCCCAGACGACTTCTGGACGAAGAGCGACCAGGCCAGCCACCCCGGCCCTGTGAACGAGCCGGGCTGCTTGTGTCCCGGGCGGGTGAAAATCTACAACGACAAACTGGCGGGGACCGGCAAGCCGACACTCACCTGCGATTGAGCTATTTATCGGCCGCGATGGTCGTGAGGGGCGTCAGGGGCTGAGCAGTGGTTGGATTTTTTATATCGGGACTTTTGCAATCTGCTGTCAGCGCTTCCTTCTGCTGTCAGCGATTTCATTCCGCCCTTCGCGTGAGCCGATAGGCGCTGCGTCGCATTTGAATTATGTTGGTGATAGAGACCAGAAATAACGTCCAAGCAAGAATGGTTAATGGTTTTTTTTTTGGGAAAAAAGGCAGGCGTTGCTTTCTTGATCCGTGGAAGAGCATTGTGGACAGCTAAAACGTGTCGCCTACGATGTTGCAAATGATGTTTTCGTTGCTCTGTGTGTGCGATTCATTTGCTAGTGCTGCTTTTCCTGGCTTCGATCTGCTGATCCAGCGACGGCCCGTTCATGGTTTTTTGCTCCATCTCAGGCGTGAACCTTCGCGCTCTAAGCGGTCTCCTTCCGAAGTAAGAGACTCGGCGAGACTCTCAGAAGGAAGAAAGTGATCTTTTCTTTGCTCTTTGGGTTTGATTTTCTTTTCCAGCCGCCACTTTTTCTCCGCCCCATTGCAGAGGTAAATTAGAGGAGCCCAACATCTATGGCTGAAAATCAAGGATCGACGAGTCTGGAATTATTTTGAGCAGGACCAATTTGTTTCCGACAAGCACGCTCCACAAGGTGAAGTGAAGAAAGAAAATGTCGCGAACCGCGGAACCGCCGATCAAGTTCGAAATCGGCGACGTCGTCGAGGTTGTCCGGGCGCAGAGCTACGTCGGTGAGCGTGGCGAGATTGTTTCCGACGAGTACACGGACTCGAACAATTTACTCCGCCAGCGGGTCTCGCTGCGGTGTCTTGAGGGACGGCTCCTCGACGCGCCGAAGACAATCGGCTTCCAAAAACTGCACCTGGACCTGGTCTATCCAAGTGTTCGCGCGAGCGAGGTCCAGCAGGAGTTCGAGCAAAATCGACAAACGGCGATGGCGGACATGCAGCGCCTGCGAGTCGGGGACGAGGTGGAGTTTCAGGGATTACGCAATCGCGAGGACCTGAACGGGAGACGGGGCAAAATCCAGCGCCCGCTCTCCGTGTTCCGGCCGCGGTGCGGGGTGCTTCTGTTGCACGAACAGACGGCGACGAACCCCTCTGAAACCAACGATGTGGTGCAGGTGTTGCCGAAGAACCTCAAGCGGATCACCGAGCGGGAAGAGGAAGACGCGCAAGAGGCGGAGGAGGACGACGGCGCGCAAGATGCGGAGCTCGGGCGGAGGTGGGCGCAGTGGAACGCGCAGACTTGCGATGGCTGGGCGCAGGACTACCACACGCGCCGCCTCGAGACGCTGATTGCTGTCGCGGCCGCGAGCTCCAGCAACGTGCCCAAAGACGCGTTCGACATGCGGTCCCCGGCCGCGCACAACTACGTGGTGGGGTGTTGTGTGAGTGATGGAAGTGATGATCCGGTGATCCGCCGGGCCTGCGACGTGCGGAAGAACCAGGAGGACGTGTGTTTAAGGGTTGAATAAATTTAGGCTCAGGTCCAGGCGTAGGCTTGCTGAAAGAATTTGCTGCAACTCTTCGCTTCAGGGACTAGGAGCAGCAGGGTTCAAAGGTCATGAAGTATGGGTATGCGTATGCTCCCCCCGAGAAGGCTGCAGCTTCTTGTGTGTGCGGTTCCCACCCCCGCAGACCTTGGCTGCAGCCATAGGAAGCCAACGCAGGCGTCGAGTGCCCTGCTTTGGGTGTCAGTTTAACGAACAGAGCCAAGAAGTGCGGCTTGATGGACCCTTATCAGCCGAGTATCGCTGGGCGATGGCCATGGGTGCCGGAATCCGATAACGGCTAAACCTAAACCTGAAGCACTTTTTTCAACCTCTAATGTGTGGGGACGGCGACCAGAGCGCTTTAACGATCCTGCCGGGCGGCCCCGGCGCCGACTTGGAGCAGTACTGGAGCATGGGCGGCAATTTCAACCCGTACGAGCGACCACACGAATACACGCCGCTGATGCGCGCGGCGTGCTGGGGCAACGTGCGCGAGCTGGCAGCGGTTTTGGGTTCGATCGACTCCGATTCACAGCGGAAAACCTGCCTCGAGTTCCGGCAGTCGTCGCTCCGCATGACCCCGCTGCTCGGTTGCGTCGGCGGCGCGCGGCTGTGCGATTTGAAGAAGGGGGTGATCAGCCCCGCGCACTGGGCTCCGACGGCTGCTCCGCCGACCCCGGAATCCTTCAAAACGGGCGAGACGGACTTCGCGAAGTGCGCGCGGCTGCTGTGCGAAGCGGGGGCGAGGGTGGACTGCAAGGACATCCTGGGAAAGACCCCGCTGATGCAGTGCTGCAACGGGATGGCGTCGACCTGCAGTCTGGCGGTGGCGGAGGTGCTCGTGGAGTTTGGCGCAGATTTGTATCCGCTGTGCCGGCTGGGCAACTGTCTTCTGATGGAAGCGTGCAACTCCGCGCGGAAGGACTGCATTCGGAAGATGCTGGAGCTGGGCGTAGACCCAGACAAGATGTGGACGGAGATGCGGATGGGGGGGATGAACCTGCCGGGGGCACCGCCTTCTCGATTCAAACTGAAAGACGTGCCGATGATTTTCCAGCAGTCGCCGGCACACAAAGAATGCCTGAAGCTGCTGAAACAGGGAACAAAATTGAAGAAGGCTGCGGCGAAAAGCAGGAGCGGGACTGCAGCGGGAGACAGAGGAAAAAAGTAAGACGAAGAAGAAGCGCAAGCGATTCTGAAAATTTGTCGTCATGCATGTATCGGCAGGGGTTTGGTAGCTCAAAATAGGCGCTGCTGGTCGAGCTGTTCTAGCAATATCAAAGATCGCTTGTATTTCTATTTCGAGGAATCGAAGTCGTGCTTCGCTCTCAGATTCCGTGGGAAAAAGACACTCACTGCGTTGTTGCCGTTGCTCTAAATGGTCTTTTCTTTGCTCTTCGGGTTTGATTTTCTGTCCCAGCTGAACCTCGGCAGCTACTTTTTTTCCGCCCCATTTCAGGTGTAATTCAGAGTAGCCCAACATCAGACGAGCCCTTTCCGAAACGATGCATCGATGAAACTCAAAGATCGACGAGTCTGAAATAGAGGGAGAGGGACCACTGTCAGATGCACATGTACCCTCCGCAAAGTGAAGTGAAAGAGAAAAATGTCGTCCCCAGCTTCTTTCAGCCCCCAATCGCGAACCGCGGAACCGCCGATCACACCAAGTTCCTCTTCTACGAAGAAGTTTGAAATCGGCGACGTCGTCGAGGTCGTCGGGGCGAAGAACTACGTCGGAGAGCGCGGCGAGATTGTGTCCAACGAGTACACGGATGCCAAGAATTTACTCCGCCAGCAGGTTGCATTGCAATTTATGACTGGGAAACCCCTCGACACGCCGAAGAAGATCGGTTTCCAAAAAGCACACCTGGACTTGGTCTATTCAAGTGTTGCTGCGAGCGAAATCCAGGCGGAGTTCGAGCGGGATGTGGAAACGGTAACGGCGGACATGAAGCGGTTGCGAATCGGCGACGAAGTAGAGTTTGGCGGATTGGTCAACCGCCACGACTTGAATGGGAGGCGGGGTAGAATTGAGCTGCCGTTTGCGCTGTTTCGGCCGCGGTGCGGGGTGCGTGTGGTGCCGGTAGCAGCGAACGAAAAGCAGGAGGCAGTGCAGGTCTTGCCGAAAAACCTAAGGCGAATCACTGAGCGGGAAGAAGAGCAGGGCGCTGAGCAAGAAGAGATCGTCGCCGCGGTCGCTTCAAGGTTTGCTCAGAGGAACGCGGCGTTTTTGAGCGGGTGCACACAAGACTACCACGCGCGGCGCCTGAAAATGCTGCAGGAACGCCACCCCGCCGCAAATCTCCCTAGAGACGCGTTCGATACAAGCACGCCAGCCGCCCACAACTACATGCTTGGGTGCTGTGCCGGGGACGGAAGTGACGATCCAGTGATACGACGCGCGTGCGACGTGAAAAAGAATCAAGCAGACAAGTTCGGGGACGGTGATCAGAGTGAATTAACAAGCGTGCCGGGCGGCCCTGGGGCGGACCTGGAGCAGTATCATAGCTCCGGCGGCACCTTTAACCCGTACCAGCGGCCGAGTGAATACACGCCGCTCATGCGCGCTGCGTGCTGGGGCAACGTGCGGGAAGTGGAAACGATCCTGGCAGTGATGCAAGACAAAACACCTGAGGAGCGGAAACAAATTCTCGAGTATCGGCAGGCGTCGCTTCGCATGACCCCTCTGCTGGGTTGTATTTGCGGTGCGAGGAGCTGCGATTTGAGAAAGGGGGTAATCAAGCGCGACCACTGGGGACCGTCGCTGAACGCTGCTCCGACCTGTGAATCTTTCAAAACAGGCGAGACAGATTTTGCGAAATGTGCGCGACGGCTGTGCGAAGCAGGGGCACGCGTCGACTGCAAGGACATCCTCGGAAAAACGGCGTTGATGCACTGCTGCAATGCGGCGGCGACGAGTTGTAGCTTGGCGGTGGCGGAGGTGCTTGTGGAATTTGGCGCAGACTTGTATCCGCAGTGTCGGCTCGGCTACTGTCTCTTGTTCGAAGCCTGCACCTTCGCGAGGCCCGACTGCGTGAGGAAGATGCTTGAGCTGGGAGTGGAACCAGACAAGATGTGGACGGAAATGCGGTTGGGGAACTTTAACAAGCTGCCGGGGCTACCGCCCTCGCGATGCAAGCTTAAAGATGTCCCGGTGATTCTCCAGCAGTCGCCTGCACACAAAGAATGCTTGAAGCTTCTAAAAGAGGGAACAAAGTTGAGGAGGACGAAGGGGGCGGCCAAAAGTGCCGTGGCGGCGAAACGTGCCGTTGGGAGTAAGGCTGCCGCGGAAAAACATGAAAAAAAGTAACACAAAGAGAAATCATCAAGAAGGAGCAATTCTGAAACTTTTTTATCATGGATGTACTTACTCGCAGGGCTTTGATCTCTTAGAACAGGTGCTGGTGGTCGAGCTGCTTTGTCAATGAACAACGAATACATGCGTTTGGAACGATCCTCATGCCATGCAAAGGCAATATCCGCTTCTCCATCCGGTTTGCTCGGCCGGTCAGCCCTGAGCTTGTTCATCCGCTCAGATTGTTCATCCAATCAGCTCTGAACTTTCCGCAGATGGTTCAGATTTATTTCGGATGGTAAGCTGAAAGTATATATGTTGACTGACACGCACTTACGCACACACACCATCACCAACACCAGGAGCAACCCGAGCTTGCAGCAAGGGGGAAGTAGATCAATAACACACACATAGGCTCATATAAACATGATCTGGATCATCTAGATCAACAGAAGTAGCTTCCGAACGTTCCTCCACTGCGGATGATCAAATGGCTCTTCGCGCCATATCTCCCGAGGAGCTTTCCGCGCATTCGACGCGCAAAGGTCAGGATTGCTGGATCGCGCTGCACGGTTTGGTTCTGAAAGTGGACGCAAAAACCCTTCAGGAGCATCCGGGCGGTGCTCAGTCGATTTTACGAGTCGCCGGTCAGGACTGCACGGAGGAGTTCGAGGATGCGGGGCACAGCGACTTCGCGCGCGAGTGGTGCAACCGGCTCGAAGTGGTGGGGCGACTAGTTGCGAAGGGCAGCGAGTCTTCTCCATCTTTGGATGTTGATGAAGCGGCTATGAAAATCCCCAGTGTGCGAGACCTGGAGGGGTTCCCCAGAGCTGCAGAGCAACCCGACTCCTGCCGATCCACCGCTGCGTCGTCGACGACATCTACTTCGTTCACGACACCTTCTGGTCAGGAACTACGTGGGGAAGTCCCCCTCCGGATCGCGCGGATGTTCGTGTACCCGATCAAGGCGTGCGCAGGTGTGGAGGTCGATCGCGCAGCCCCCACGCAGCACGGCTTCGCGCACGACCGCGAGTACGTCTTCGCGGCCGAGCAAGCGGTGATGGCTGGGGCTGGGGAAAGCGAAGGTGAAAGTTCGTCGTTTCTCAAACTGCTCGTGCCCTACGATTTGCCCGCACTGGCCTGGATCCAACCGTCACTGCCGACGGACGACGGCATGCGGATCGAGCTGCTGAACAGCGGGGATGACGAAAACGAGGGGACTATCGGAAGTACTTGTAGTTTTTTCGTGCCGCGGATCGCCTCTGAGGGGATGTGCAGTGCAGAAGGAGATTCCGCTTCCGGCGGCGGAAAGATGAAGTACATCAACATGTACAAAAAGTGCTTGCTCGCGGGCATCGACCAGGGCGACGCGGTTTCCGCACGCGTCACCGACTTCCTCAACAAGCAGCACCCGGATGTGCTGCTTCCAACAACCAAGGTGCGGCTTTTGCTGCTAACCGACCGGAAGCTGTTGAATTCAGAGACCGTGCACACAGGGTACTATTTGCAGCCGCGCGGCTCGAACTACACGCCCTTCATGTTCATGCGCGAGGGCACGATACGGGCCGTCAACGAGAAGTTTTTCCCGGGGGAACCGCTGCGGGTGACGACCCTAAGGTTTCGCCCGAATGTCGTCTTTCGCGAGGAGGACTGTCACTTTGACTCTGACTGGGGCAGGCGGGAGGAAGACGCAGGAGAAGCAGCAAATCTCGATTGGTCGTTTTGCGAGGATTCGTGGGAAAGTATTTCTATGCGGCATCACCCGTCGCGCTTTCTGCAGGTGCTGAAGAGCTGCGGGCGGTGCTCGCACATTTTCGTGAACCCGGCGAGGGCAGTTTGTGACGGCGACTTCCTGCAAAAAGAGCTGTGCCGGTTGGGCAGGGACGGGCAGGGAATGATCAGAAAGTTGGAGAGCAAGCTGGTGCAGGGGGTGAAGAATGTGGGTGTGAATGTGAATGGAAGCGCAGCAGGGGAAGATGTTGGCGTGGATGTTGGCGTCTTGGCGGCGAGTGTCGATCCTGTGCTGCCGTGGTTCCGGAACCACTACCAGAAGTTTTTGGACGCGGGACGCACCACGAAGGTGTTTCTGGGGCTCTGCGGCTCGTATCATTCCCATTCCCTCAGCGGACCACAGCTTTGCGCGGGCGACAACGCCTTCCACGTGGGGCAGGAGTGGGTCGCGAATCTATCGATCCGTTCGCTAAAGGAGTACGGCGCCGAGATGCGTCGGCCGTGCCAAGACAACCGCGCGGTGATCGACAAAACGCGCCCGATCGACTTGATCTGCGCCTACGGACCGGATGCGCGCGGAACGATAGTACGCGATGCCGACGAAGGCGAAGACCCCTTTACTTCTTCTCAACCCACTGTTTTCTTGCCGGAGTCTCGCGCCGCCCGCAACACGCGGCGCCAGGTTACGGTCACGGAAATCGTCGAACTGTCGCCCACGGCGAAACGGATCCGGTTTAGCTTCGTCAAAAATGGCTCTTTCCGCAAGGATAATGTTGGTTCTTATGCGCCGCCGGCTTTGGGCCTCCCTTGCGGCCACCACATAGCGGTTTTCGGTGAGAACCCGGCCTTCGCGCGCAGCCATTGGAACCACAAGCGGCAGACCGACGCGGAGAAACTCCCCCCCACCATCAAGAGATCGTTCACCCCGATTCGATGCGGCCGCGGCTACTTCGACCTGGTGGTGAAAATGTACCGGAAACAACAACAACCGGAGGAGTTAAAATCATCAATATCGACGTTGTCCTCTTCTACTTCTAGTTCTAACTCTAAATCAATTCCTTTTCCGGACGGCGGGCGGCTGACGGGGCACTTTCTCGACCGGTTGGTCGTGAACGACGTGGTGCAGATCGCGGGACCGTTCGGCCACATTCGGTATGTCGGCGGCGGGAGATTTCGGCTCGGCGAAGAACGCAGATTTTCGCAGGTGGGGATGGTTGCGGGAGGGAGCGGTATTACCCCGATGGTCCAGGTGCTGCAGTTCGCGGCGGCGGAACGAGAGAGACCATTCCAGGCGCGGCTCGTGTACGCGAACAAAGACGAATGCGACGTGCTGTGCAAAGAGCTGCTAGAGGGGGAGCGCTGTCGAAGGGTGCTGGCACAATGCGATGCGAAGTACGTGATCTCGGCGCGAGGAGAAAGAATCAGCGAGGACATCCTGCGAAGGAGTTTGCCGCCGCCCGGGGCGGGAAGTCTGGTGCTGCTCTGCGGCCCGCCGGGAATGGTGGAGGCGGCAC
Source organism: Amoebophrya sp. AT5.2 (assembly GCA_005223375.1). Classification (NCBI taxonomy): domain Eukaryota; class Dinophyceae; order Syndiniales; family Amoebophryaceae; genus Amoebophrya; species Amoebophrya sp. AT5.2. The sequence continues at coordinate 11,619 of RXOD01003908.1, read as the reverse complement.
GGGAGTTTCTGCGGCAAATCGGCCACGAAGACGCACAAGTACACGAATTCTGAAAAAATGAAGAAGACGAACGTTTGGTCACGCGTCACCAGATATTTTTTCGTGGATGAATACTTGATTTTTTTAAGTGCAGCTGGATGATAGAAGATGAAGGCACATTTACTAGTTCATGCGAGAAGGAGAACACCAGCAGCGGCAGCGCATCCTGGGAGTGACTTGACGAAACTATCGCCAGTTCCCAAGCAGATGCAGATTCTTTTTTGAGAATAGAAGTAGCTGCCAAGAAAACTGAAACCACGGCAGGAAAAGAGCAGTGAGGGAAATCTAAGGCGTCAGCGCCGCAAGATTAACATCATCAGAAGGAGCTGCCACGGACCTGCTCTCTGGTGGACAGAAGATAAACGGGCGTCAACGTGGGAATCATGCAAGGGAGGAACGCGCTCCGGCAAAAATGGCGAACGCGCTCTGGCGCGCGCCAGATAGGTGTTTTGAGTTTGAAGCGATTGAGATTTCAATGAGGGACTTACTTTCTTACGGCGCTGACTGTCGTTCCTCCTCTTTTGAGTTTATCGTCTCTGGACTCCACGCGGAGACGTTGGTGGAACTGCAACGATCCGGAACTCGAGTAGTTTCAGTGCCTCTGCGTTCCATTCGTGTTTGTCTCCGTCCCCACGTGCTGCACGGGTTCGTGACCCGTCTCGTCTTTCTGTTTCTCGTGCAATCAGAGACTGCCCGGGTCAGCAGAGAGAGAGAGAGAGAGCTTCTCGAGACCATCTTGCGTGTGCGTCCTCGTGTCGCGTCCGTGCGGATCCGGCTCCGTTTGTTGCTCGGCGTTTCCATCACGGATTTTTTGCACCACGTCAGGTGATTCACACGTGATAGGTCCGGCACGGACTCACACTCAGACAGTGGTGGAAAAAAGAATCTACGTCGTGCTGAGGGTAACTACCTGGGACACTCAGAAGGCGCGGAAAAGTATTAGTCTAACAATCAGGTCATCGACGATAGAAACGGAGGGCGTCTGCGGGCCAGCAGCATGATTTTTCGTTGCTTCCTCCCCTTCATCAGTGCGGGAGGGACCATTTGCCTCCCCTTCATCAGTTGGGGAGACTTTTTCTTTAGGCCGGCACGTGCCGGGTTTCTGTCTTCGTCGTCTACTGGACGTGAACCCGCTTCGTTTCACCAGGACGAGGCTTTTGGTTCTCCAAATGACACAGTTTCCGATCATCCACCGCACCAGGGCGCCCCACGTCCGAAGTACGTGCCGGGCAAGCGCGTGCTCGTTCTGGGCGGCGGCGCGGTCGGGATGTTTTCCGCGTATTTACTCCTCCATTCCGATCCCAACCGATTCGTGACGGTGGCCGAGAAGAGACTCGGTGTGGACCAAAAATGGCTGCAGCGGCATCAGGTGATCGAGTTCAACCAGTGCATTCTGCCTCAGCCGCTGCTAGAATCTCCGTCTTTCACAGCCGAGCTGCGCTCCCGCGGTGGTCCCGCGCAGTGCCCGGGCGGGATTGCGGAGACGCGCGAGAAGGAAGCGGGGCGCGAGCAGTACGTGATGGAGTATTTTTCGGTGCAGAACTTTCAGCGGCTGCTGCTGAAAGAAATCCGCCGCCGCTTTAGCACAAGGTTTGAATTACTCGTGATGGAATCTCTTTCTCTTCTCGATCATGGAAAACGGGGGAAGATGGCCAGCCGCGATGAAGTAGCGAGCGACGAGCAGAAAGATAAGGAAGAGGTTCCTCGTGTTTCCATTAGCCTGAGCGACCCGGCCACACCGCTGCCGGAGGCGGCGCCGAAGAATGCAATTGCCCTCGTCGCGTCCGTCGGGGGGGGAGGGGGGGACGGGCAGGGCAAGTTCTCGACGGTCGTGGACCAGCACTCCGTCAGCGGCCACGGCGACCAGCTGTACGCGACGGTCGTGGACGCAACCGGGGCGCGGGGAGAGTTTTTGCACGAGACGCTGGGCGTGCCGTACGATCCTGCGAGAACCATCCACTACGGCAGCGCCTTCAAAATCACCTGGAATCAACACGAGCTATTGGAGGAGGAAGAGCATTGGGCGCAGTTCGACGCCGCAGAGGAGAAAACAGCCTCCAACTACCATTTGGCGGGCAAGGAGAATCTTCTGATTCCGGGTGGAAACGAATACGTCCCGGACCAAGAAGCACTGCAAGTAGCCCCGCCGCCCGTGCCGCATCAAGACATGCTAGAAATTGGTCGTCGTCGACGTGAACGAAATCAGATGAATCACGACCAGGAGAGCAACTCCTACTACATCTACAACTACAACGAAGCCGAAGCCGACGATCACCGCAAGAAAAAGAAACTGTTTGTAACGCCCTTCATGCGGAAGGCGATGCATGACTGCCGGTGCGGGCTGTCCTCGAAAGCCATGTTTGCGCCGTTTGTTCCAGGCCAGCTGAACGTGATCAAACCTGGGAGTGTTCAGGGTGTCAACTCCTCTGATACTAGCCCTCAACAGCAGCACGCGACGAACGAGCAGTACAAACCGGAGAAAGTCGGGGATAAGAACGGGCTAAGGGATTTGCTGCGAGTCGCAGTGCAAGCGTGTCAGAGTGGCGGAAGCAGCGTGTCAGATCTCTGCGACCGCTTGAAAGGTATTGATAATTTGTCGGAGGTTCCCGACGTCCTGCACGGCGGTTTTGAAGTCGACTCCTGGGTGAATGATTTTGCACACCTCATTTACATTTTCAGGCTTGTTTGATTTCCTGCGTGCCGGTGGTGTTTGGGGCGTGTGCGCCAAGACCTTGGTCGAGAAGTTGCGGGACTTGCCACCTGCAGCGGCGGCTGCGGCGACGCAGGTCATCCGGTATTTTGAGGAGCACGTCCGTCAGCGAAATACGTGTAATCACCCGCATCCGGACTCTTGGACTCGTCTCCCTCCCCTCACCGCCCGGGAGGAGAAGCTGCTGGGCCGGATGCGGGTTGTGTTCGTGCCGGAGCGGCAGGAGCGCATACTAACGAAGAACTACCTGAGCCGGATCAAGCTGAGCGTGGTGCGCAAAAATGGAAATACTAGTACCCCAGCAGCGACAAAAACAGAAACCGCGACAAATACCAGTACCCCAGAAGCGGCCAGCACCTCGGTGTCTACTGTCGTGCAAAGAGTGGACGCGTTTGCGCTGGGCGACAGCCTGTTTTCGACAGATTTCCGCATCGGACAAGGGGTGAACAGAGGACTCAGTTCGGCACTGCAGCTGATCCTTGCTGGGAAGCATCCCGACGCGCTGCGCGAGGAGGCGCAGCAGGTGCTCCCAGAGCAGGCCCCACAGACGTTGGAGGAGCGGAATGCGGACGCGGCCAGATCACGTAAATGGCTTCTAGAGGAAGCGGAGAGAGCGCTGAAAAAAAGTATTATAGCATAGGCAATGATTGATATATTGGAAGCCGACAGTCTTATATGTTTGTATATCTTTTTCGTAGCTCAAAAAAAAACTACGATTACTGGCACCACCTCGAGAAATAACCGATTCACCTACGGCCAATTGTACATCTACGGCGGACCACGCGGCGGGTCCACTTTTACTGGAAAAGATACTCCCTATCGGTGGACTCGCTGAGGTGGCTGCCAACCGCACGGCTTTCGTCTCCAACGGTGCTCCATGCTCATCTAGTGACGCTTCTATCTCTTTGCATCTGCTGGCGGGCCCGCGGCTGTCCCTTTCCTTGAGTTTCGAAAACCTTCTAGAGGAGCTTTGTAATGTTATGCGGTGACACACTACAACTAGAGACCGAGCAGTATTTTTAGAATAAAGAAGTAACGTCGGGAAAGAGCGTGGGAATGTTTTTAGTGGTTTTCTGGTACGCTTCCAAGCGAGTTGATGGCATTGGCACAATCCGCTTGAGATCTGGCAGCCTCATGCCAGCGGTTTTAGGCCGCAACAACTGCCGCTTTCCACGCGAACGCGCTGTCGGATGGAAAACGGGAAGAATAAACTATGCGCAAATCAAAAGACAAACTCCCATCTTCGGTACTTAGGTTGTTCTGACTCTTCTTTATTTTCTCTTTGATCAAGAATGTCTAGAAAGAAAAGAGATAATATATGAGGGCAAATATAGTGAATTACCTGCACCTGGGGCAAGATTTTCTATTTTTGCTTTATCGTGGATCTTAAGAATTTCGTATAAAAATCGACGGATGACGACTGATCTCAGCGCCCGATCGTTCTGCTTCTGCACTGTTTTTATTCCGACGGCACCGACAGATGATGCTACTTCACTCCCCTTTCTCCACCACTACAAATCCAAACACTTCATGCGCCCCGCTGCCGAGGGAATGTGGCTGTCGTCATGTGCCTTCCATTTTGACAGCCTACCCACGTAGTTGTTCGCCCAGCGCCAACCGTTGCCATCAGACGTTACAGGCCCCGCCCGATGTGGTTTCTCCACGTACTACAGTACATCTGCTGAGATCTCGAGTGTGCATTTACCGATTTGCCGTGATCACCCTGACAAGATCTCCTGATCTAGATCTAGAAAGATCGATCGGTATCCTCGATCCGTTGTTCCAAAGATCAAAGGTGGCGATGGATAGAGCTCATGCCGGTCAGAGGACTCTCTCGTGGCGCCATTGGGCTCACGGAGCAGCACTGTATCTAGGTAGTACAACTATCGAACGCCATCGACATCGAGTTCGACTCTTCGATGCCAATAGATTTCCAAAGAAGCGCGGACAGAGACAACTACCTATATTTATAAATTTGTAAGTATAGTAAGTTAGTTTACTTACAAGCCTTTGATCAAGACCTTTCTTTGATCATCATCAACCCGACGCGAAAAACCAACACCAAATACGCCAACAAAACAAGGACATAGGTTTTGCTATTCCACTTCTACAGAACAAATCGAAATCTCGTCCTCTCGTTGTCACATTTGATTGTCTAAATCTCACTAAAATTCCTTTGTAAAATCTTGGGAACTAACTGACAAAACGAGAAATAATTTGCTGGCTTACGATTACGTCTCCGCATGCACCACATCAAACAGTGCACGTTTAAAGCTAACTGGCTTCCAAGAGCGACCAGGTATAGCAGCGCATCGAATAAATACCCAGTTCGTAGTATTCAACTGCAACAAGAAGTTTTGACACGCAGACACAACTTTGTGCTCCTCCCGTTCGCACTTATGGGTTTTGAAAAACAGAAGTGAGCTTCGTATTTGATTGAAACATCCAAACTGCACCTACCGAGCTAAAGTATAGAACTAGAGTAAGAACAGAAATCGCGCATCCAAAGAAACTGCACCTATCGAACGAAAGAATTTACCCGCTGCGCTCGACAGCAGGGATTGGCCAGGATGCTCCGCCACAGCTTCGTCACTCGGCTTTCGGTGGTGCTTTTGTGCTGCTCCGATTTCCTTCCCCTTCTCTCGCTGGCGGTGAAGAAGGGCTTTCGGGGACGGGCGGGCCCACACGCCGGGACGCCGTCGCGCCAGGGAAATTCGGCCAAGCATGAGGCGAAAGCTAGCCCCACACTCCGAGAGGCCGTGAGTCCTGGCTTGGTTCCGCAGCAAGCTCAACAAGGTAACCGTCGTCAACCCTGGCCGGCTGGGATTCCGTTTCCGATTCCGATTCCCTCTCCACAGCACGGCGCCGACGTTCTTCCGGCCCAACTTTTCGAACAGCCCGCCAGCGCTGCTGGGGATCAGCAATCTCAACCAGCTCAACGTCGTGGACTCTGGCCGGCTGGGGTTCCGATTCCGATCCCCTTTCCACAGCACCGCGCCAACTCTCCGGCCCAAGTTTTCGAACAGGGAAGCGGCGCTTTTCCTGTTCCGCACGGGGTGGGGGAGGCGTCGGACTTCGCGCTACCGCCGCAAGCTCAACAAGCTCACCGTCCGATGGAGACCGATGGGCCGACTACGCATGTCAGGAAGGAGGGACCTACTCGCACTGGAGCTACCGGAAATCCGAGATCCAGCGTTGACGTTCCCCCGTCCGTGGCGTGGGTCCGAGCTCAGCAAGCCCCGCCGTCGCCATACACGAACACAGATCCCGGGAACAGGGCACCCACCGGAACTGGAGCTCTTTCGCTTCCTGCTATGCCGTACTTGGAGCTGCCGGAGTCCGAAGTGAGCTTGCTTCTGCAAGGCTTGCGGCCGCCGGGCCTGCCAAGCACGCCGGATGCTCTACTTCCTGCGCGAGGAATGTCCAAAGCGTCTTCCGCCGGCGACGTGGCGCGCCAGGCGGAGCTTCCCGAGGCGTTTTTCGCTAGTGGTCCGTCCGATCCAGTTCTGGCCGCACCCGCAGGCGAGACGCCGTTGGGTCGGCAAATTCGGCTCCGGGTGCCCCAGCGTGCGCCCCCGGGCCTCTCGCGGCCCGGCGTGCCGAGGGCCGCCTCCTCGCCCGACGTGCTCAACTTCGAGCCGGTGCTTGCAGACGTGAACGAGCTGAACGAAAGTTTGCACACGCCGGTCGAGAAGTTGGCGGCGAAGGAGCCTCTGGGACAGCTACCGCGCACCAACGAATTCCGGATGCCCGCAGGCTTTTGCTTACAAGAAAAAGAAGAAACACAAGGAGCGCCGCGAAGCAGCATCACGATTAACGACCCGGAGTGGGAGGAGGTGGACGACGAGAGTCCCCTTAAGCAACTGCAAAGGTTTGCCAGGGAGGACTACTTGCGGATGTTTTTCCTCTACCCAGAGGAGGGAGAAGATCAATACCAAGGTCTTCACGACGCTTCTAGTTCCCTGGGAAAGAGTGCGCGGGACCTGCGGAAATCGCCCGACGAGAGTTTTTTCGCAGCGGGAGAGTTTTATCGCAGCTTCATGATGAGCCGCGGCGCATTGCATGATGAGCCGCAGCGTGGTCCTCCTCCCCCGCCTGACAGCTTCAACCCAGCTGGGAGTTTGACCGTTCCCCTCGTGCAGGAGCTGATGCTGCGGCTGTGGGAGATTTTCGTGGATGCTTTCTGGCGCGCGGAAACGGCGAACGGCGAGCGCGATCCTAATCCGGACCGGCTGCGGCTGGTAAACCAGGCGCAGCAACAATTGCGACGGGATATATACTCCTTGGAAGAGGTGGACGCAGCCTTCAGATCCGTAAGCGACCTGCGGGAGGCGGCAGCGGCGGCGGCGGCGCATCATCACGTCATCACGCCAGTCGGACTCTCGCCGCAAGAGCAGGCGGCTGCGGTGACGCGGCAGGTAATTTTTTAGCAATCGGAAATTTTCAACAACATTTACTTTTACATACAAACAGAGATCGATGACACTTACAGCCATACGAATGCGAGCTGTAGCTCAATATCAATGAGATGGAAGTGGATCCTACGGCTATGCAACAGGTGTATGCCTCGATCATCAGTCGAAACCTGGGTGCATCCCGTAGTCACCGCAAGATCGTGCCGAACGAGGCGGAATTCACCTTTCGGCGCCTCCACCAGATGCTTGTTTGCGAAAACAATCCACCGCCAGTGCTGGACAATGTAAACGCCCACCTCGTCGCGCAAGGGTACGCCGACTACGCGCCTGTGAAGGTTCACCCGTCGCCGGCGCTGTTAGCGGTTGGCTCGACGTCGGGAGGGCAAGCGGGAGCAGCCGATGCGGCCGAAGAAGAGATCCCGAGACTCGCCACGCCGGAAACCTCGGCTCCCGAGCCCATGGCGACAGGCTCGTCAGACCCCCAGAAAGTGCGCCCGACTGCGGCCGTGGTTACTTCCGAAGTTTTTGCGGATGCGACCGGCTGGTTAAAGCAGGGAGATTTCCGCGGAACCCACTGGGCGAAAGTGCTCGGGCTGGAGTTGCCGAAGTCCCCTCAGATGGCAACTAAAGAACCAGCGCCTCCGGGGTCTGCGGAGGAGGCAGGCTCTACAACTACATCAAAAGCTGCTCAGGCACCAGCTGCTCAGGTGCAAGCAGAAGCTGCTCAGGCTGCACAAGCAGCTCAGGCTGCACAAATCAAGAATGCGTGGGGCGGTTGGCAACCTTACCTCACAAGTCCGGACGGGTCCCACGGGGTCCGGCAGCCGGACGGGAGAATCATGCTGTTCGGGTCGCCAGAACACCTAGATTTGATTCATCGCCTCGAGTCAGGCGGCGTGATGCCCCCCCCGTCGTCGCATAACCCTCTCCTCGTCCCGGCAAATGGTGTCGCTGGTGGTCGTGCTGCGAACCCACTGGGGGAGAGTGCTCCAAACGCAGGGGGTGCTAGAAGCGCAAGTGCTGTCCCGGTCGGAGGGATTGGTCTTGAGACTAGAGGACAAGACCAAGGAGGTGAAGCGCAAGTGAGCCAACAACAGCCCAGCTACCAAGCATGGGAAACCGGCAAGTGGGAGGAGAAAGTGCAACGCATGCGGAAACAACAGCTCAAAAACCAAAAGGTCCCTCCGCCTGCGCAACAAGCACGCCAGCAAGCCGAGGGGACAACCGCTGCGACCGAGGATCTCGCCCAACAGCCGACAGCTGAAGCAGCGGAGGAAGAAAAAGTCTTCGTCAACCAACAGCAACTGCAGCTGCTGCAGTACTGCCACCAACAGGACCTGCAGCTTCCGCGCCAGGGGCTCTCCACACTTCGGGACGAGGCTCCTCCGGAGGTGGAGGTTCTCCCATCCGCCGGCGGGGTTTTTTCTCCCCCTACCACCTCCTCTGCGTCCGACAGGAGGCTGAAGCAGCAGAATCTGCAGAATGAAGTGCGAGCGCGGCACGACCTCTTGGATCCCCGCTACTTCAAGACCCGGCCGTGCAAGTTTTACGAAGTGGGGATTTGTGCCAAGGGGGAGAAGTGTGAATTTGCCCACGGCAACGAGGAGTTGCAGGCGGAGCCGGACTACTACAAAACAAAAATCTGCAAAGCGTGGCGGAGTGGAGAGGGCTGCCTGCTGGGCGAGAAGGCCTGCCCCTACGCGCACGGGGCCGCAGAGCTGCGGTGGATGCAGAGGCCAAGAGCGAACAAGGGCAAGAAAAGGTCGAAAGGTACTAGTGCTTCTGCTTCCCAGACCGTGGACGAGGAAAGCGCAGGCGCATCATCCTCGTGGGAGCGCAGAGTCCACTCGGTGCCCGAGAACCTGCACGAAATGGGCAATGATCCATCCTCCCCTTCATCTTCCGTGAGTCGGAGACCAGGGATCGGTAGACTTGGCATCGACCGCCGGGCGTCCACGGGAAACATGATAGACGCGGTCCACCGAAGTAGAGGGGGAGGCAGTACTACCGGCGGAGATCTCCAGACAGCGGGGCTCCCCAACTCGCCGCAGCTTCGCTTCAGACTGCAGCGCCCCAGCTTTGCTTCCAGCGTTTCCACCCTGGTGCCGCCTTCGGAATACGGCGAAACGGTGGCAGAAGGAGAAGAAGAGTCGGAGGAGGACGCGGAGGTGGATGACATCATCGCGCAAGAGGTCGCGCGACTTGCGTACCACAACTTGCCCTATAAGAAAATTTAAGCAAGCAGAAGCTATGCAGCGAGCACGAGCTACCGAGGCGAAACCGACACAAGGAAGCCTCAGTCAGGTCCCGCATTCACCGGGAAGCATTTTTCAGCTCCAGCATTCAGGTTCCTGCAGTAACGGTAACCCGGCTCCTCACGCGCCGACAGGGACCGTCGACCGGAACACGAAGATGGATCATCCATCTTCGTGTTCAGGTCGACGGTCCCTATCGGCGCCCACGTGTAAAGAAAAAGCTACCTATAGTAGTCTGATGTCTTCATTAGAATATCATTTTAATGATGAATGCGCCAGCGCGACCCATTTGTATTTGCACGCCGCTGGTGCCTCTCCAAGTTTTATAGGCCAGATTTGCAGCAGCTTGGGTCGCGATTTGTTTGTCGCCAAATTGCTTTTACTTTCAGAAGTCCTCTTCCGTCACAACAACAGGCCCAAAAAACAGATAGCCCAGCAGGGAGAGTTAGGCTTCCTAATGTTTCTTCATTCTCTTGTTGATCAATGCAGCTGGCACCTCTCTTTTCCACCTGGCTACTAAGTATCTCGTAGCTAATATCAAGTACGACGAGTGGCTTCATAGGTATCTGGAACTGCTCTTGCCCCTTTTACACGAATCAATTTCCTCTCGCGTTAGCTTCAGGTGAGAGTTTGGGATGAAGCCCAAGTGTTGGTTCTTTCGAGCCAACTGAAGATGACTGTCCAGGATGAGGAGAAAGTTGCTACCACCTCCTTCCGTTTAGGGAGAAAGAGTAAAAAGTTCTTCCGTTTTGATGCCGAGTCTGACTCTGCAGCGACAAAACCGCATCTGTTGGTGATGTAGGCGCTGCCGGTGTTCTTGCCTCTGAATGTTAGAAAGAAATCAGATGCAGTCGGATCCGACGGTCGTGAAAGATCGATCCAGTGGTCCCATCATTATCGAGATTGATCGTTTTCGTTGCCCCGAAACCGGAGCTCTGTCGATCGGCCTGATGGCGACTGAAGGATCCGCCCCACGATCGAGCTCATGGAGCACGATAAGCACATATTAATTCAATTTCCAAAAAACGCGGGCAGGCACAGAAACCCTACTTAAACTCGTAAGTAGTTTATCTAAAGTAGTTCACTTTCAAGCCTCTGTTCATCATCTTTCGTTGATCAGATTTCTTCGCCCGCGCCAACAACTGAGAACAAAGCAACATCACCAAACAGGCCAACAATACTTAAACTCGTAAGTATTTACTTACCTGATCATCATCTTTCCTTGATCAGATTTCTTCGCCCGCGCCAACAACTGAGAACAAAGCAGCATTACGGAACACGCCAGAAAAACCTTATCTTAAAGATTTACATCAACATCAACTGCACTACTTCCTCTACGAACAGAAACGGCACTTCGACGTCGCGTCCTCTAGTGATCGCCCTACTAAAGTCCGTTCGTAAAGCTTAAGGAAACTAACGTAGCAACAGTGCTGGTCCTGGTAAGTTCTCGCAATTCTATACGAACTCGGCTTTATTCGTGATCGTACGCCACGCATTACTGGCATCTGAGAAGAAGCAAGCTAGTAGAGCATCGCAGTATCCATTTCGTACCCGCACCTGAATTTATTGATTCAGCCGCAAGTTTTGGCAAAGTTTTGACACGCGTACGTTAGTTACTCGCACCGCCTGCTCGTTCGTAATCGTATTTATCGCATAGAGTTTCTCGTCTATTTATTGAAATACCCCAAAATAGCTAGAACTACTACACCCATCGAATCGGAAGGAAGGAGCAGAAATGCGGTCTCTCTACTTCATTTTTTCGCGGTTTTTTGTGCCGGCGCTGGCTGGGCGCGTGCGCGGGGGTGGGGGACCAGGCGGCAGGGGGTTCGTCGTCAACCAGGGCGGGACCACAGGGGGCTCGGCAGAGCAGCAGGGGGATCATCGCGAGGCGCAAATTCCCATCCTCGGAGGACCTCACCAGCGCCGACCCGGCATCGTGGTCCCTCAAACTTTGAACCCGCGAGTTGGTCCGACTACGCATCTCTGGCAGGCGGGACCTCCTAGTACCGTGCTGTCCTTTCCGAGTGCCGGAAGTGCCGGAATTCCCGGAATTCCCTCGCAACAGCACAGCGCCTACGCTCCGGCGCAACTCCTCGGACAGGGAAGCGGCACTTTTCCGCACCAGGTACCGGATTTGGAGCTACCGGGGGCTGCCAATGGCTTCAGTCCTAGTGCCGTTGCCGGGCCTCGCTTGCCGGCT
>RXOD01003907.1:0-37925 GCA_005223375.1 Amoebophrya sp. AT5.2 | reverse complement strand
GAGGCGGAAAGGGAAACACAACCGCCGCGGGCCCCATGGGCGCAGCGGCCGCCGTGCGCGTGTGAGCCGATGAGCCGATGCGGCCGAGCCGGTGTCGCGGTCCTTTATGTCTTACTAGTAAAGAACTCCGAGGTCGGAGGTTGTCGAAGCAACCGGTAACAGGCGAGAGCGAAAACTGGCGTGTCCCCTACAGTTTCTGGCACGAAGTGCCCGCAGGCCATCAGAACAGATCAAAGAAACAGCTCCGACCGCAGTAAGGATGTGACATGTAAGACCATCGGTCATGAGAACCCTTTTTTCGCAGAAGTACTTAGATGAACGCCACCGATTGTGTATACTTGTGCACCGCGGCGCCACGTAGGCGTCCCTTTTTTTTCCCGCGCCCCATCGGGGCGCCGACTTTTGCTTTCATTGGATGCCACATCAATTACCTGCTTGCGGTAGTTGTTTGCTGGGGTTGGTCTTGGAGGAACCGTCTCTCTTCAACCATGAGATGGAGTCGACCCATCGGTCCGGATCATGGTCGTCGTTCCACGTGCGAGTGAAATTCTCGACTGGATGTCGTAGTAACTCACCAGTGCCGCTATCGAGAAACTCGAAAAAGGAGCGATACTGGCGTCGTTGAGTGTGAGAGCACCATTCGCTCGACGTCGAGCAACTGAATGAAGAACCAGATTAGCGATAGGTGAGTGCCGGCCGGCTACCTATCGAACAGCGTCGTTCCACCTAGCGTTTGGTCTACTAATTTCCAATCCGTAGCTTCCTAGCTGTCGAAACCATCGAGGCTTTTCTAGGTTGTAGGCCGCAGCCAAAGCCAAACATCAGTACCCCCCGCCGCCCGTCATGGAGCAGAATGCGTCTCTGGAGTTCGCCAAGAAGGTGGAGATGCCTGTGGAATTCCCCGAGATTCTGAAGGACTTCTCCCGCGAAGTGCTCCGCCACCAGCCGGAGAACATCTATGCGTTTGGCATCACCTATTTCGAGCAAAAATGCGCGAGTGCCGGGGGTGGTCTCGGGAGCAGCGCGCTGGCAGAAGACATGAGCCTGGAGCAGATGGAGGAGATCATACAGGTCCTCTTCCACAAGTACGACGAAGACAAGTCGGGCTACCTCGACAGGAGGGAATTCCGCAAACTGCTGCAGGACCTGAGGACGCAGTACTCCTTTTTGAAAATGTGAATGCTTTTCGCAGTTGAACCACCTCCGTACTGCATTTTTTTTTCGCGGATCTTCAAAGATGTTCTCGATGATTCGCAACTCTACCACGATCTATCACTACGCAGGGTGCCCTTCATCAGTGAAGACGACTTGTTCTTCTTCATGTCTGAAGCCGACGGCGACGAGAACAACCGCATCGAATACGACGAATTCATCCCCGTCGCATTGCAGATCATCCAGACGATGTAAGTGCCTTTTTTTTCCTACTTCTCCTTGGGACACTATGTATACAAACACAGTTTCAGGACTCGGGGTCGGGCCAGGCTCACTACCGAACAGTTCAACATCTTCTGCTGCCTGTGATTATGATTTCCAATTCCATTTCGCTCCTTGGAAGTGCATTGGCGGCTTCATTTCTGATCGCTTCGCAGGTACTCAAAGAAGAAGCATGAGCAGCACAAGGCGGAGGTAACGGAAGAGGCACGAAATATCCTCGTGCACGGCATGGACCGCGAGGAACTGGAGGGCGTGCTGCAGAGCCTATTCCGAAACTTCGACACCGACGGGTATAGCTGAAAACTATAACTATTTTTTATATCATGCACCGAAGAAAGAGAAACGAACAATGAATTCCAATTGAGGATTCCAATTCCAACCAAACACCAGGTCTGGTTCCCTTTCTCGGCAGGAGTTTGAGAAGGCGCTGTCTTCGATGGAGCTCGGGTTGACCCGAAAGGAGGTGAATTCGATTCTCTTCCACTACGACGCAGACGACGACGGCAACATTACGTATTCGGAGTTTGTGCCATTCGCCTTCGACCTCCTCGCTAAGTTGACCGAAATGCGCATCTTCGAGACAGAAATGGCCCACGACGAACTCGCACAGTTCTTGGTAGACCTATTCAAGGCAAAAGAAACGGAGTTGGGCGCACCTGCAGGACCGGGTAAGTCTACTGGTTGTGGAGAGGAACTACACCTGATTCGATCATTGTTGAATTCGCAATAAATAGAAACCCTCGCGGTAGCGTGCGGATTCCATAGTTTCGATGTAGCGGCGATGCTTACTACCCACACCATTAGGCTAGTACGGAAAATCATGACCTTACCGCGCGGTACATGCGTTCTGGCCACTAACCTGGGTGTGCTCCTAATACGCCGGGGAGTCCGGCTGCGTACACACACAACAACAAGTGAACAACAACGAGTAACACACCAACAACGGCATGCAGTCCGGTCGTAAAAACAGACGTGGAGGCACTCGAGGCGCACTTCCCACCCGCGCACTTTAGGCCATAATGCACAACCGTCACCCAGATGGCGGCAATGTCTCAACAGGCCCAAAAAACACACACCCTTGGCTCGTTCTACCTTGGGCAATAACTTACAATGATTACAGAATAACGGAAATAAAACGGTGTAGCAGTCATGCACGCAGGTGCGAACAATGCAAGGTTGAAGCGCAGCTGTTTCCGTCTCAAGTATTGGCGTGATCGTCGGATATCCTGATCGTGCACTCGCAATGGCAATGCTTCTCCACAAGAACCCTCGGCTGCACAGGTATGCTTCCGGTGGAAGAGATCAAGGACCTCTTGCACCAGGCATCGCTCGGCCTCACCCGCCTCCAAGTCATCTCCGTCGTCTCAGCAGCGGACGTGAATGACGAGGGTACTTACAAATTAATATGTGTCCGATAAAAAACCGGAGGATGAAAGACGTATAATCACACAAGTAGAAACATACCCTCAGGTCTGGTGAGCTACATGCAGTTCATTCCGAAGGCGGTGGACGTCGCACGAGCGATGATGAGGTTCGAGGACGATCTGCAGGCGAAGGTCGAATGGCGCGACTTCGTTCTCGTCGTGCAGCAGACGCTCGAAGCCATGCCCTGTCCAAGTATTTATACTTTATAATTTCTTGGCGATTTGTTATTCCATTCTGATTTGTTTGCGTGATCTGATCTGGTTCAGCACGGGGTTGCAATAGCACCCGCCGGATGGCTGCTACTGCTTTAGAGAGTTGTATCAGCAGGCTGAAAAGCACCGACATGAGGAAATAAATCGTCGATGAGATGAATCGCAATAAATGCGAAAAATAAATCAGGTCCTTTCGCCGACGTGCAGGCGGGCGTGCTGGCATTGGGGTTGGAAGACAGTTTGGCGCGGTCGGTGCTGACCGCCGCGAAATTCGCAACGCTGGCAGGTGGCGTCGACACGGCCACACTCGCGCACGATGTCCCTAGCATCCTGAAAAATGCGGGGAAGGGGTTCAGTTGAGCGGCAGAGTACCACGCCGCGTTTCACTTTCACTGCAATCAATGAAAGGCAATGATGAATTCGCACCTGCCGTTCAGTTCTGACTCACGTTCTTCACCGCAACCGCTTGCGCTTCACTATCACCTACTACTAGTTCATGTTCAGTTCGCCAGCCTATGATGGATTGATCCTTATTACGTTTACCCACCATCGGAAGAAAGAGTCGCGAGAATCGGAGCATGGTATCCGATCAGAAGTGTACACCGCTGAATCAGCGACGAGATGTTGTTAGAAGTCCGGTCCCAGTGATTCCTGTAACAACGAAAAGACAAAACCGAACAGTATCACGCATGCTAGGCCCAAACGCGAGGAGCGACGAGCAACGGGAATCGAACTCATCTTTGAAGGTTTGTCTGTGAACACGAGTATCTGCTCGTCTGTCTGTGAACACGGCTGCGGCTGTCGGTGTCGACCCATGTGCACCTCTCGTACCCATGTGCCCGGATGCACGTGGGCATCTTTCGTCATTGATTGGTGTGTGACTGTATATTCGTGCTCCCGCTGCCCCTCCTACTGCCTAGCGTCTCGTTTCCTCTGCAGGACATCCCCCAGAAAATGATCGTTTCAAGCCCATGCCCACACGGCGCGGCTGTTCTGTAAGTATCTGACGTGTGCACGACCCAAACCCAATGAAAACGCCCATGACACATAGTCCCTTTTTTTCTGCGTTTCACATTTTTTGGACAGCGCACAGGCAGCATACAACTTTTTGATGAAAATATCGGCCATTCATGTTTTCGGCCCGTGTCTACTTTTAAGTGAGTGTAAGAAAGTGCTAGCGCTAGTGTAAAAAAGAACCTGCTACCGAGGGCAATTTTTGAATCTCATTCGCCTCGCGAAAGCATACCGAAGGGAGTCCCAGTTTCACCACACGAAAAGTTTATAGTTCTTTCCGTGCTCCTGAGGAAGACCCACATCGGTCATTGTAGATTCATTTCATCATACGCAGGCGAGCAAACCTCATCGACATAGATACACGCGTGCTCGCGAGTACCTGATACAACTACCCGCGCGTCTGCGAACTCAAACCCACCGGCGGGCATACCTACCAATTTCTGCGCAGCTACAATCTTCAAGGCGGAGATACCGGCGCTGCACCGGGCGAGATCATGAATGGGACGTCTCGGACCGCCATTACTCGCGCAGCGACAAGGGCCGTCGGTAGGCCTACGTCTGGCCGCTCCACGAGGATCTGCTCCAGCTTCTCTGCTGCCACCCGGCCTTCCCCCATAATCCCAGGAATAGCAGCCGGGACTCTTCTCACGGGACTTACTCGACGCGCGAGCTCGAGCACAGCCGTGACCCCAGCTCAAGACAGCTTCCGCCCGCTGCTCAGTTGCGAGGTGGAGCTGACCCGAGCCGGCAACAAACCGGGTGCGCTCGGAAAGATTCTCACCGCATTCGACGAGCACAAGGTACTTTTTCTATCTACTCAGGCGCACTTTTTCTTCTGCAGTTTCTCCCTATGACAAATGGATTCTTCTTCTCCCCCCGATCGACGGCTACTCTTCCCCCCCAGGTCGATTTGACCCATGTGGAGTCGAAGTTTCATTCTTTCGCGCACGACGGGCTGGTGTTTCTGATCGATTTTCGTGGGCGGCTGACGGACGCGCACGTGCAGGCCGCTCTCCAGGAAGTAAAAAGGGTACCTGGCACCAGTCGAGTCGAGCTCACGGATGCAAAGTCGGTGCCCTGGTTCCCGGCCAATCCGCGGGAGCTGGATTTATGCGTGGTCGACACGATTGGCGGCGACAGCGGTCTGATCGACGAAGACCACCCGGGGTTTCAAGACGAGGACTACAAAAAGAGACGGCAGCAAATAGCGGAGCAAGCAGCGAGCTTCAGGAGCGGGGATAGAATCCCGAGGACAGAGTACACGGAAGAAGAGGTAGTGTAGTGAGTAGGCCGTGTTGTTCCACCTTTCGATGCGAAGATAGGTTTGAATCTTCTTCTCCACCAGATACGCGTCTGGAACGCCGTGTAAGGGGGGGGTCACCCTCCTGCATCTGTGAGGAGGAGTAATCGAGAGCGTCATCTCCCATGATTGGGACCCCCCAATCATGGGAGATGCAGCCGCAGCTGGCGCGAACGGTGCCTGAAAAAAGCATTAGACGCGGTCCTTTTTGTGGCACGAGAAGAATGGTACTGCGTAAGTAGGGATCAAGACAATGAATCTTCTTCTTGACCAGATACGCGTCTGGAACGCCGTGTACGAGCGGCTAACCGTTTTGCACCAGCGGTACGCCTGCGCGGAGTACAACGACGTGTTTCCCGAACTGGCCCGCGAAGCGGGGTACGGGCCGAAGCAGATACCGCAGCTCGGGGACATAAGCTCCTACTGCGAGAGCAAAACCGGCTTCAAACTCCGCCCGGTATGCGGACTGCTCTCGGCGCGGGACTTCCTCAACGCACTGGCGTTCCGCACCTTCTGCTCCACACAGTACTTATTTTTAGCCGATTTATGTCTGCTGTACTCCGTTTTGGGTGCACTTCGTCTGGTATGTTCTTGTTCATCGGTTCGTGACTAAGTGCCCCCCCATCGGCCCCCCTAGGTACATCCGTCACGGCGGGAATCCTTTCTATACGCCTGAGCCGGACATCTGTCACGAACTGATCGGGCACGTGCCGCTACTGGCAGATCCAGACTTCGCGGACTTCACACAGCGGGTGGGCCTAGCGAGCCTGGGCGCGTCGGATGAGGAGATCGTGAAGCTGGCGAGCATCTACTGGTTCACAGTGGAGTTCGGCCTTGTGCGAGAGAAAGACGGCGTGAAGGCGATGGGGGCCGGTACTTACTCGGTCTATCGATCATTGAATTCTTACCCTATAGGTATAGCGATGGATTAAATTACGTCGCTGCAATTTCTTTGACTAGCAGTGGTTTTGGTGCGGATGACGGCAAAGCCAATCCTATACGCATGCTATCCAAATCGTGGGCAGGCATCCTCTCGTCATTCGGCGAGCTCGAGTGGGCCGCCGCGGAGAGCCCGTCCGAGGAGTGTCGCCAGACCGGCGGCATCGCCCGCGACTACCCGAATCTGTTGAAGCCGAAAATCCTGCCGTTCGAGCCAAAGGACGCGGCGGTGCAGCCCTACCCGATCACGACGATGCAGCCGCTGTTTTTCTGCGGGGACAGCATGGCCGACGTGAAAGAGAAGCTGAGCAGCTACTGCGACAGCATGGAGCGAAGCTTCCACCCTGTGTACGACCCCTTCACGCAAACCATCCAGCCAACGCGACACATTTTGCGCCAAGAGAGATCGTCCACGGCGGGGATGCAGGCAGAAAAGCAAAAGGAATACTTCGACAACCTGAAAGCGGCGAAAGAGGCAGGGGAGTGAAGAAGGTTTGCACGGTTTATCGATTGCCGGAAACTTCTCTTTATAGTGCGAGGGAGATGACGAGAGTCCTCTTTGGCATGTCGCGAAGGTCAACATCCATGCGAGTGAACAACTCAGTAAACAGACCGCTCATCTGATGGCGCGAAAGCTGCTGTTGACAGACAATTGTGACCTAAACAAAAGGAGCTGCACACGATCGGACGCACTTTAGCACGTGGTGACACAAGGACATGAGGCATCAGGACGTGCAAGCTGAGGCGCGCGGACACATAAGATGGACGTCCCTGCGCAAAGCTTGTCACACTGTACGTAGTCGCGGTGAATCAATCTGTATAAAATCCTTTGGCACGCTCATCAGCACAACGAATCGCGCAAGGGGCGACAGATATGCACAGAGCAAGAGTTGCCCGTCATAAACAGACGCTGACGCGCAGCTGGGAGATGCTCGTTGAAGAGCAGCACGACTTTCATTGTAAGGAGCAACGGCACGACCGTGACATCGGCGTGATTTCTATTACGCTGCGGGGGTGTCCACCTCAGCGCAAATGAAAAAGAGAAGGTCTCACTGTGATTTCCCTGTGGGGAGGCATACAGGTAGGAGTGAAGCAACGAACTGCGAAGAATGTGGTAGACACCCGGACCGTGGCCAGCAAATAAAAGCGAAGTAAACGGCGCAGCAGGAGTGAAGATCAGATCTCGTCTTGCCACGCAGCTATAGCTGTTCTCGTCACGACTTCCATCATCTATAGAGTGATCCATCGAGAGAGTCGTAAGGTAAGTCGGCAAAATGGCCTCGCCTCGCGACCCCGACGACCATGTGGGGAACAGCTTCAACCTGCTCACGAGCGCGATGCTGGCCATGTCCGCCTTCTCTTTTCTCCAGGCCTGTCTCGTGCCCAAGCCGTGGACGGCAGTGATGGCGCTTGTGGGGGCGGTCACGGGTATCTCGTACCTGCTGTACAAAGAAATGCTCAGCGAATGGGACCGCGTGAAGAAAGTAGAGGCCGCAGCGAGATACATGGACTGGTACTGGTATGAAAATGAATGAGAATGTTGATGTATGTTGCGATACATAAAGAAATTTTTCATCATGGGACCACGTCTAGGATACTGTAGATTCGG
The DNA here is from genome assembly GCA_005223375.1 of Amoebophrya sp. AT5.2. NCBI lineage: Eukaryota > Dinophyceae > Syndiniales > Amoebophryaceae > Amoebophrya > Amoebophrya sp. AT5.2. The sequence continues at coordinate 29,992 of RXOD01003907.1, read as the reverse complement.
AAATACGACGAAAACCAGGGTGGTGACCATTCCGCTGCAGTTGATCAATTTCTACCTGCTGCTCCGGATCGCGACGCCGCCCTCTCGGGTGGCGCACGTGACAGCAGCAGTCTGCGGGCGTATTTTGGTCGCAGCCTGGGCCATGCTCGCTTTTGGCTACATGGGGGAAACAGGCGAGATTTAGCCTACGGGCGAAATAACCCACTTGCGATTTTCAGAATTTGACTACGCGGTGACTGCTCACTAAGTGCTTTCTGACCTCCGTTGTCCTGGTCCCGATAGGGTTCACTTTGCGTAGCCGATGCGTAGGTTGCCCTGCATCTAGGTCCCAGACTGACGTGCAACACTTCGCGCAGCGCGTTGAGTGATTGACTAATTGCGTATATGAAAAAATCGCAAGCAAGGGCTCTCTCCCCCTTGAACTGACGGCGCTGCTGCCCGCATTTGCGATGTCGGCGAGCGGATTTTTGTTCATTGTCTACGAGGTCTACTTCGGGGAATGTGCCAAGTTCGCAAACAACATCGCCGCCGACAAGGCCAAGATTTTTCTCGCCGAGTGCGAGGAAAAGCGCGAGCGGGAGGAAGCGAGGCTGCGGAACCTCCGGAGGAAAATACTCCGGCGTGAGGGAGGTGGTGGCAGAGGCGGTGGCGGTGGTGGGCGCAGCAGGGGCGAAATCAACAGTGCGGTTCCGGCCGAACAATCCGCCGACGACGAGATCCTGAACATTCTGCGACAGATCGGGACGTCCACGTCCGGAAGCAGTGGACCGTTGTCCGGCGCAGTTGCATCTTCAAGGACCACAGCATCATCGCTGTCGGTCGAGGAGCTGCTCGAGCTGCACATCGAATCGCAATTCAACGAGGAGGACCTGTACCGAACCTTCCAGAAGCCCGTGGCGGTGGTCGCTTTCGAAAAGCTCCGGTACATCCTGCTGTTCGGATGGTCGCTGTACCCCCTGCGGCCGCTGCTCTCGAAGTACTTCTGGGAGGAGGCGAAAAGTAGCGGCGACGACCTGCACTCCGTGAACTCCATGCACGGTTTGTACAACATCGGCGACCTGGTGAACAAGGTTTTCTTTGCGATTGCCGTTTTCTCCGCGGCCGGCAGCGAGGAGCAGGAAGAGATCCAGGAAGAGTTCGGGGTGTGGCGGGCGGAGAACGCCATCCTGCAGCAGTGGATGCGGGAACTCCGGAGCAGGGGCATCGTGGGAAAGCGGTTCCAGGGGGACCTGCTCAACTGGCTGGACCTGGATGAGGACTCGAAAGAGCGGCAGGCGAAGGCCGCGTCGGAGCGAGAGGGCGCGCGGCGGCTGCGGGGCGTGGTCGGCGGGGGGCTACGCCAAACCGGAGGCGGCCCGGGTTCGGGCGGTGGGTGGCGATTTTGCTCCACTGGTGGAACAAAGAACTCGACATCTTCCAGTAACCAAACATCCATTTTCCGCACCCGGTCACAGGGAGCGGGACGAGGGCCAGCAGCGGCCGCAGTGGGTCCCACTTCCTGGGGGAGTGCTCCTCCTACAGCAGCCACGATCTTCGACGGAAAAAACAACTATCCACGAGGACACGAGGGCGGGCTGATGGCGGCGCTGCCGAGAAATTTCTTCCAGTTCCGCTCCCCGCCAGCGGGCTTCCGAAATTTGGGGACAATGCCGGGAGCCGAGATCGAGGAACGGCAGCTGCCCCACGGCGGAGGAGTGAGTGGCCCTGGTAGTGCCGCTGATTACGTTTTCGGGTCGGTCTCTGGCGGCCGACCAATAGCGGTAGACCCGGGATGGCATTCAAGTTCGGGCGAGGACGCGGCGGACGGAAACGTGGAAAAGGGTGGTTATGACTGGTCGTGGACCGAGAACAAGACAACGAAAACCTGGACGGGCGCGGGCCGCTGGGAAGAGGATGGTCGTTGGGAAGATGCCTGGGCAACAGTGGGCGAATATCAAGCCGAAACGTCGAACGACAACAAGGACTGGCGGAAGGGCCATCAGAGAACCGGTGACGCGTCTGCACCGGCACCGCCGACGAGCGATGTCCTTGGAGTAAGCATCCCAAAAGAAACGAGTGACGAAATATTCGCGGCCAGTTGAGAACACGCGGCCGTGGTCTTTTTTTCAAGACGCTCAACCTATTAATGAATAGATTGTCTCACCCAGAAATACAGGCCGTAGATCGAAAGTAAACTAAGAAGTGTGAAATGATTTAGTGCATATATCAGTGGAAGATGGAAGCGCGCCCGATGGATTTCCTCGAGCGTGTAGTTGAACGCGCCGACCCTTTTGTTTTCGACGTTTGCCAGTGAACTGCGAAAGCTGGCTCCAGCTCTCTGGTGCCTCCCTCGCGGTAGTGCGCTGCAGCAGATGTGGTGGTCGAGAGTTCTTCGTAGTTTTCGCGTCCCTGTGCCTGCTCCGTCCGATCGCTTTGCCGTCTCGTGATCAGCAGAATTCTGAAATCCGTTTTTTTCAACACAGCGCTCGATGGATCACAAGTTACAGCTACGCTCGTACACTACCAAATCGTCAGTTGTCACAGGCTAAAATGATGACCTCACCATTTTGCATGATCGAACTCATCGATTGGCCGCACACAGTCGTTTCTTCATACGTGGGCTACACTTTCAGCGAGCTCTATTTAGAGATTTGAGATGTGGCACGAAAACAAAAGCCGTGCGCCAGACTCCTGCTACGCCCCTGAAAGGGCCTGGCTAGATAAGACTGTACATCACAGCACGGCAACACTCATTCGTACCAGGCTAATTATCGGTTGATGTTGGAGGTCGATGGACCCTTCCATGCTCGCATAGGCTATCGCACTCGTAGCTTCGCTTCGGGGCCAACCACGGGAACTTCACCTGCAGAAGCTCGCAAGCGGACGACAAGCTACGGCTCCGTAGTGGTGCACTCGAGTCTGGACCGTCATGCATTTCGAACCGTCCGAGCGGCACCAGAGACGAAATCCTGAACATTCTGCGGCTGGTCGCTGCGTCTACATCCACGAGTAAGTAGTGGGCCGTCGACTCGTCCACTGCCGTTGCATCTTCGGGTCGTTTGACAGCCTTTTCAGTAGCCTGAGAATCGGCGGCGGCGAACTGCGGCAAGAACGAGCCCGAGGAGGAGGCTCAAAAGCGAGTAGTTGTGCGAGCTGCACATCGAGTCCCGATTCAGGCGTCGAGCAATTGACCTGTACCGAACTTTTTCCGAGCCCGAGCCCAAGTCCAAGCGGCCAATCGGAAAGTCGAAATCCAAAGCCGTTGACCCGTGAGAGGAGTCGAACGGGTACTAGTTGATCAAAACGGATTTTCCGGCAACATGGAGCTCGACCCGTCCGAACGGTATCAGAGCAGGCGCAAGAACTACAAGAAGGGCATCGACAGCGACGACTTCCGCCGGCGCCGGGAGGATGAGGAGGTCCAGATCCGCAAGACGGAGAAAAACGCCCAACTCGCGGCCAAGCGGCAGCAGCTCTTGCAGGGCTCGACGGCGGGAGCGGTCGCTGGTGTTGACCCGCAGATGCAGATACTGAATAGTGCGGGGGGAACAACAAACGGAATCACGGCCGGCAGTAGCGGCGCCGCGTCGTCGTCAGGCGGCGGGCACGGAGGGCCAGTAAACATCTTCCCGGCAGGGAACGCGGCGGACGTACGAGCGCGGGAAATGCTCCCCGGGCTGATAGCGCAAATTACGAGCCATGCACGAGACGAGAACAAGCTCTACGACGGCGTGCACGAAGTGCGCAAGCTGCTCAGCATAGAACAAAATCCGCCGATTCAGACGGTACCTACTACTTCCGCCTTTTTCTACAGCTGGCAACTTCCCCGTTGTAACTCACTGACACGACCAAAAACTGCACAGAACCCACAATTGCGATAAACTGTGTACCTTGTCCACCCCCACAGGTAATCGACAGCGGTGTGGTTCCGCTGTTGATCGAGCTGCTGAAACTGGACCCTGTGGGCACCCCTGGTGTCGGCGAGGAGGTGGGTGAGAAATGGAGCAAAATCGTGTTTGAGTGTGCGTGGGCGCTGACGAACATTGCGTCGGGAACCCGGGAGCAGACGCAGGTAGTGATCGACGCCGGCGGGATCCCGGTTTTCGTGAAGCTCCTGAACAGCAAGGGCTCGGAGGTGCGCGAGCAGGCCATCTGGGGCCTGGGCAATATCGCGGGAGACTGCACGTTAACACGGGACCTGGTGCTCAACGCCGGCGGACTTGCGCCCATCCTCGAGTCGATCAAGCACTCTCACAGGTAATTTTCGTCGAGCTCCTGGTAGGAATACTATCGAATGCATTCGCGTTGCTCTTAGGTCGAAGAATCGATCATGTCCAATCGGTGTTACTTCGCCCAGCGAAGGAAAGCAAAAGCCGCTCTATCGCTTCCTGAAATTCAAACCAGCATGGACCTGTTGCGCAACGCGACTTGGGCGATCAGCAATTTGTGCCGCGGGCGTCCGCCCCCTCCCTACGAGGCCATCACCCCGGCGCTTTCCGTGCTGCAGCTGCTCATCTACCACCAGGACCTAGAGGTGGTGATCGACGCCAGCTGGGCGCTCGCGTACTTTTGCGACGGGGACCGGGTGTCCGACCGCGTGGACGCGATCATCAACGCCGGCGTGTGCAAGAAGACGTGCGAGCTGCTGGGCCACACGGACTACCTGGTGGTGATCCCCGCGCTAAGACTGGTCGGAAACATCTGCGTGGGCGACGACCGGCAGACCGACTTCATCATCGACTGCAACGCCCTGCCGCAGCTGAGCGCGCTCCTGTCGCACGACAAGAAGCACATAAGAAAGGAAGCCTGCTGGTGCCTCTCGAACATCACGGCGGGAACGCCGAGACAAATCGAGAAAGTGATCGCGCAAAACGTGATGGCGGAAATGATCAGGCTGTGGCCAACCGCAGACTTCGACGTGAAGAAAGAGGTAGGAGAAAATTCATATTTATATCTTTTCCGTCAAACACAATCACGACTGGCTCGGTTGGCTTCTTCAGGGTACTCAGCATTTGGTTTTATTGCGATCCCAAGAAGTTTTTCTTGCAGCGTCTGCGAGCTCTTTCCTATACCACACGTGGACCTCCATCTCGCCTCTACAGATTACCTGGGCCGTCCGCAACGCGTTGGCATCCGGGACTCCTGAGCAGCTTCAGTACATGCTGGAGCGGGGGTGTTTGCAGAATCTCTGCCAGATGCTTGACAATCTGTTCGACAAGCGCGTGATCAACGCCGTGGTAGAGGGCATCCGGTTCGTCCTGGAACGAGGCATCACGCTCACGGGCGGCGACCCGGTGAAGTTTACGACAATCATGCAGGAGTGCGACGCGGTGGAAAAGCTGCGGAACGTGCGGGACGCGACAGGAATAGCCCCAGAGGTCGGGCAGAGCGCGGATTTACTCCTGCGAAGGTACTTCGACGAGGACGGCGACGGCATGGAAAACGGAATGCTGGCTGCGGGGCTCGGAAACGAAGCGGTGGCCTTTGGCGGCTCGCTTGGGGCAGCAGGGGCTGGCGGGGGAACGATGAACATGCAGTTTTCCTTCGGGGCGCCGACGGAGTCTAGAGATGAAGGCGGCGCGATGCTGGGGACATCTTAGCTACAGGCTATATTGATGTCCTTTTTATGTAAAGCAAACGGACCACTGCCGCTTGCTACGCAGCAAAAGCAAAACTGCAAGATCCCCGAAAAGAAAACTAACGACATCGACACTACCTTCAACGGTCGCGAGTGAGACCAGGAAATGAAGCGAGGAGTGCGAGTGCAGGTCGAAACCTATCGACCATGTGCATGCTCATGGCGCGGCGGGGCCTGCTCTTCGATTAACCCCTCTACTTCATCTTCCTACCGCAAATGAAGGAGCGACAACGCGAAAAAATCCCAGCTGCGAACCGACATGCAAAACTGGCATGATGTGGAGAACGAAAAACGCAATGGAGTTGTTGTTCGCGGCATTAGTGCGGCAGCCCGAATCTGGATCCAACCCGTTGAGACCATCGAGGAGAGATTGATTTTCCGCATTGATTTCGCAATGCAAGAGCGCAGTCGTCGTGTGAGAGCCCGTAGGTCGAATCGCCGGTCTGCGACTAGTTGGTATTCGTTGTATTCGTGGCGAGATTTTTGAGCGCTTGCCTTGTACCCATGAAATTGATATCGCCGCAATCGGTAAATGAAATTGGACGTTTTGGCAAGGTAAGACAAGCAAAGATTTTTGCAGACGAGATCAACGACGTAGAGCTACAGTTCTGCAGCACAGGACGACATACACACGATTAGGATGAAGATGCAGCGGGAATGAGCGCCGCCGAGCAGCCTCACGACCTTCTTACGCTGGCTGACAAAGTAAACACAGCGCGAGGAAAGTAGCTACTACTTGCTTCTCTCTACACGACGTTCAGCACTGAAACCGTCCGCGGCCGAAAAGAAAAAAGAGTTCGACGTTCTCGGTGTGCGCGCAGCGGTCTCTGTTGCGCGAAAACAAACTTCTCGGCAGACGAAGCGAAAGGGACGAAAGCGCGACAATCTGATCCAGTTGTCGTCGAGGCGCGTCCGCCCTTCGGCTGAGTGACCAGCAGATTCACGATGCCGGGTCCGAAGAGCAAGCGAATAACACCGCGGAACTTCATTCCGCAGGGGCGGCTGAAAAGCCTTGTGTGGCACTCGCGAACGCAGGACCCCTCCATCGAGGATCCCCACGTCGCCGCACCAAGCACGTACTGACATCGGAAGATAACGCTGGGAAACAGAAATGCAAACCTTCGATTGAGTGGTCGTCGTTTCATCTGGCGATCGAGCTTCGAGTCGTTTTTCCGATGCAACCTCCTAATCCGATTCTCCTCTGTCTCGACAAAAAGTGCTACAAATAAAACAGGCGAGCATGGTCGATCGACAATTACCACGCGTGCGACCGCGACCGGTCGAAGAACGTCGAGATCCGAGAACCCCTTCCAGTCACGTTTCGCGGAGGCGCTGACACAAACGAAGTCAGGGCGTACTCTTTTTCGATTACTTGATTGTCGATGTTGATCGATCGGATCGGTTGTTGACTACACGATTTATATAGATGGTCGCGCCCATACCATCGCTTCATCATCGGCACAGGCACCACCCGTTCAATTTTGACCCGTGCCAGCTGAACAAGGATGTGACGCACACAGCGCCTTACATGACCACGATCACGAAGCGGAGACTCCGTCCCACAGATGGCAACCCGGAAGTGCGAGGTACTGATTTTAAGTAGATCAAAAGATTCGCGTGTCGTGTTTCCGCCCACGCACAAAACCAGTACAACAATCAGAACTAACCGAACGTAACTTTCTAACAGAAGGAAAAGGAAAACTTGAACTTAATGCGACGCTGCGACAGACATGACCGACTGCCGGCCGCACCGGCAGGGGTCTCTGCACGACATCCTCGGCAACACCGCGCCGGTGTGGACCAGCATACCGGGGTACACAGGCCACATCCGCGGGAAAGCCGCAGAGAACGTGTACTGCGTGTCATTTCTCGTTTCGCGAGACTGTCTCTTGTTCTGCAACTTGAGTTGTACTTATACACCACGCGTCTAATATGCTGCGACCGTCGTCCGTCCCGGCTCAGCACCAGTAGAGACCACCTACATTTCTTAGGTTGCCGATTGCATTGTTTACGACGGACCGGGTCCGTGATAGATCCAAAACTTCAGCTGCTTCATTTTTTGTAGCCAATGTCACTGTGCGCAGGTACGGGCTCGGTTACTCCACCGCAAACGAGTACGCCGAGGTTGCGCAGGACAAGCGGCGCAGGCCGACGGAAAACGGGTTCCGGCAGTCCACGGCCTCGTTTACGATACGCTGTCCGCAGGGTACGTGGCAGGACCAGGCCTACAAGCACTGGACCCCCGCCACGCACGGAATGACGCACCAAGAGGGACCACCCTACGGCAACGGAACGGAGTACCGATTCTTTCAGAATGAGACAACATCTTTGTCCTTTTATAGAAGCCCTCTTGCATCATGACGTCCACCTCGTCTTGAACCCACCGCTATTGACAAATTCGATAGGTTTCGGCAGCGGCTGCGCGTGGGGGAGCAGATGAAGCTGAATGAAAGCGAGGAGCGGCACGCGAATGCCACGCACGAGGTAACGACGTGGGCGGCGAACAAACCAAGCGAAACACGCGGACACAACGGGTGGCGCCGCGGCATAAAGGGCTACGGCGGCTGGAAACCGAAGTGGAAGGAAGACAAGGACTTGTTCTACCAGCCGCAGCTAGGGAAGGTAGCTGTATTCGCCTGGAGTTTTGCCCTTTTCGAATGCCGCACGACTCTGAAACTTGTGATATAGAAACTTTTCATATACATATTCCCAGGTCTACCCGCCGTACTACCCGGAGGTGACGCGGTACTCCACAATCCTGCAACCGGACGAAACGCCACGGGATCTGAACATCATACAGGCGGTGCGGTCCGCCAGAAGCAGCGCGAGCTCGGCATCCGCGAGGAATAAATGACTGCGGCGCTCCTCCGCTCCTCCGCATCCGTTCTTACAACGTCGAAGGGAACACCAAGAATCAATTTGACGAATAGGCGAAGATTCAGATTTTGCCACTTCGACGTGCAGATTCAAGCGACACAATCACAAAATCACCGATTTGACATTCACCAACATGTACCGACGGTAAAGCGATCATGATGGATCGCGTACTACCATGTTGAGCTTTTTGCCTTATGCGGAAATTCTGCTCGCCTCATCCAACCCCGACAAAAGATAAGGAAGAAACGTTTGCTATGTTATACTTGTTTGCTGATCCTGATGAATGCACGCGCTCGGAGCAACAACGGCTTCGTTGGTGGCCAAATGTGCTTTCTGTGGAGTTTGTTGACATCATCTAGAAACTTCTGTCTTTGTATCAGCAGTGGCGCGCGCCGCGGCGCGCGTGTGCTGCCCCCATATAGCTTAGTTTTTGGAGCCCATCGGATGCAACGTCAGTCCCACACAGGCAGAGTTGGACATGATCCGTCGAGAAGACGAATAAGATGAACTGTCGTAGATGTGCACACGTCACGCAGAGTTTGCCACCACTGGTCTCTCTTCACAAAATTTTTTAGTTGTTCTTGATCTCGGAATATTTCCAGTTCATTCGTCGATCGAAAAAAGCCCACAAAGATCCGTTCTTTCGAACAAGTGCTGTGAACTTTAGCTTTACCCCAAGCTGGGCATATCAATCAATGTCGCTGCTCCTGCTCCGACGTGTCACTGATGACCAGCAATTGCATTCTGGCGTGGTTTCAGCTTTCTTCTAATTTTGTAAAAAGAATTTTGCGCACCTGCAATCAATCACAGTGAGGAGTCCACACACAGTGGCGACGAAAGAAGATAGCGTAAATCAGTATCAGTTCCATGTTTTTTTAGAAGAAGATCGAGTAGATTTAAGACCACGACCGTAGTGAACTTTTTAGACCACCAGTAGTTTTATAATCAGCACAAAAGAATTATAGATCGAAAGAAATGTCTGCTCCCGCGACCACTGTCGCGAATGGCGGTCCGCCGCCCAGCGCCCCCTCCGCTGCGGCGGAGACTGCTGGCGGGCCCAATGTCAGTTCTCTGTCCGAAATGGAGTGGAAGTCCATGGAAGTTCCGCTCGAGAACGCGACGAAGAACACCCACCTGTCTCTTCAGAAGTGGCTCACCGACCGCGCCCGCGTGCTGGGGATCCGCGCCCGCCAGGCCGACGACGAGGACAGCGAGGAAGATGGAGAGGACGATGGGGAGGACGACACCTCCCCAAATTCTAAAACGTTGGGAGGTGCTGCGGGCGGCGACAAAGCCGCGAACGATGGCGCGGAGGAAAAGAACTGGTCCGCGGTGAACCTGGCGTTTCAGGAGTCGAAGTTGTCCTGGAAGGCAACGTTCAACCCGTGCAATTTCACGAACTGGCTCTGGAACAGCGTGGTCCGGGTGCGGCTGGACGAAACCAAGGGCAACGTCGACGCCTTCGGCGAGCAGGACCTGGAGGAGGTGCTAGTGGGTATCGAGGCGGTGAACGACGTGCTGTCGGAGTTCATCCCGCAGGACCAGAAGAAGAAGGAAAAAAAGGATAAAGACGGAGACGGCAAAAAGGATAAGAAGGGAGACAAAAAGGACAAGAAGGACGACAAGAAGGACAAGAAGGAGGACAAGAAGAAAGAAGAGAAAGGTGGAAAGGACGCGAAGAAGAAAAAGCCGGCAGTGGTGCTGAACGCGAAAGAGAAACTGCAAGCCAGCAACTTGATCAAATCGATGGTGTTCGGCGAAGGCAAGGCGAAAGCGATGGCGGGATGGGCGAATCTGATCGGGGACAAAGAAATCCCATCAAACTCGCCGTGGGACTTCCAGCTGGCACAAGTGCTGTTCAAGGTACGGAGTGGAAGTTTGGATATTATTAATTCACTCTTGTGCTGCTTCTTCTGCCCGTTCTTCCTAGTACTTCAAGGAACTTTCTTACCCGCCGTTGAAGAAGCAAGGAAGGACAAGCGGTGGCCGGCGGGCCACTTGATTGGTCGCGGACCCTTAGTACCCGATCTGGGGTCTGCCCGATCGGATGCTACCGTATCGGGGACACTACCCGATCGGATCCTACCTGATCGCAAGGATTATACCTGATCTCACGGTCACGGAGAGATATATTTATACCTGATCTCACCTAGTAGAGCCCTTCCGGCTGTCCTTCCTTTCAATCAAACAGTAGGGGGGTTGTTGAGCGATCTTTTTTTCTTTCATGCCCGCTGCCCCAGGGACACGCGCATGCTGACCGCGGCCGTTAGATGGACCACAGCGTGCCGATCGTAGTCCAGTTTCTAAACAATTATACCTGATCTCACCCACGACCGTTGATAACGCGCAAGTACAACCTGCTCAAAATAAAAATCATTTCTCTCTACTGCAGGGCCTCACTATGGAGTACCGCTTTAAGAAGAAGAAGGAGACTCCGGACGTGCACGCCTACTACGACCAGATGCAGTCGCTGGCGGACTCCATCAACCAGTTCCGCAAACAGCTGTCCTACTTCTTCAAGCCGGAAGAAATCGAGCAGTTTCTGCCCGTCCGCGACGCCCTCCTCCTCCAGGACCGGTTGCAGAGCGGTTCCGCGGGGATTGTCTTCGATCTGGAGTGGTACATGAAGAACGGGGCACACCTGTTGGCCGGGAGCTGGTTCGCGAAGAAGCACGTGGGGCGAACGTCGTTCCAGCCGTTCCGCATCCAAGAACAGATGTCGGACGCAATTCTCACAGAAGGACCGCAGCTGGTGTGGGGTACTCCTGCATTTAGAATTTATAAGTATTTCCTTTCAGCATCTTTCTCGATGTTCGGCGGAATTTTCGATGGAAAAAATGTTCTTAGCAGGCCGTGATTAGTATGCAACCTCGCGGCCCATAGCCATGAAGCCATCTCGCTTCGCAAAACCGCTTCTCGTTCCTCCCAGACACAACTCCCTTCGACCGAATCCGAATTCAAATTCTGGAAAGGTATTGCTCCGCCCGGTACTGGAAAGACTGCGGTCGTCCCCCACCTTCTGAACCTGTTCCCCGACCACACGCTGGTGTTCGTCTGCGCCGCCCTCCCCGTTGTCCTCGGTGTCGGGCAGGTCGCAACCAGCCTCGGCCTCCCCTACGCGCTGGTGAAGAACAAGCGCATCACACCCGCGTTTTCCTGCGGCCACAAGCTCGGGCACCACGTGGACGTGGAGGACCTGCGCGCCGTGCAGTCGCTGCGAGACACCGTGATCCAGATGAACCTGGACCGGAAAAAGGACCGTCTCCGTATGGTGAAACGGAAGCGCCGCGCGGTGGACTTCAAGCGCATGCCGCGCATCTGGCTGGTGTTAAGAAGGGGATCATCTTCGCATATCTCGTAGAGAACAATATTCCTTTTTTTTCTAGTGAATTACGGGGACGGGGAGGGAGGTGTGGGGTCTCTGTCCTCCGTCGGTGTCGCACTTGTGTGGCTCGATGCCTCGGGACTTCGGCTACACTTTGGAACACAGTCCGCCGCCGCAGGTCTGTGGCTGCGACGTTACGCATGCGGGGAGCCCTTCAGATAGGTGTGGCATAATGCCATTATGAGCGAAATTACAACTCAGGGTCAGAGATGCGATGAAACCCGCATTAGAAACCCACACAATCCCAGCGGTATAATGCTCGGTCCAAGCTGGGCAGCTGAGAGGGGTGGGCGTACGAGTCAAAATATAAGTTCTTCTCTTTGCTGCACTGTCGCGAAACTTGAGCCCCTTCTGGGAGCGGAGCGCACCCCTCCGCATTCGACAGTTGGCTAGACTGATCCCCCCGGCCCCCTCCCTAGGGCGTACCTGACCTCGTCGTCCACGTAATTCAAAAGCTAAATTGGAGCGATGAAGTGGAGACATGCGACGATCCGCCCTCTAATGGTGTGTGACATCATGTCTTCCAGTTGGATCATCGAGCAGCTGGATCCGTTGAAGTCCATTTTGGTGATCGACGAGCCGCCGATGGGCAGTGACAAGGTCCCCGGATTGCCGGAGGAGAACCCGATGGCCCTGAGCATGGCGCAGGCAATGATGAACCCCATGTACAAGACCATTCTCATGTCGGCCACCATGCCGCGCTCGTACCAGCTGCCGTCCATCGTGGAAAACTTCACGAAGAGGTTCAACGTGGACGCCAAAAAGTGCGTGCGGGAATGCTTCAGCACGCAGCTGGACCGGGGCGTGGTGCTGGTGCGGCCGAGCGGGAGAATCGCGTTCCCGCACGAGCTGTGCGAGACGAGCGCGCAGCTGAAGGCATTGGCCGACCGGCTGCCGGGAGACCCTCTGACGTTGAAGGCGTACACGGAGCGGGCGCTGTCGCAGCTGCTAATCCGGTGGCGGGTTCTGGAGAAGGTGAAGATCGCGCCCGCGAACTGGGCGCCGCCGGTGCGGCCGAGCGAGAAGTTTAAGGATTTGTCGCAGCTGAAGCCGGAGACGATTCGCGAGTACGCGATGGAACTCCTCTCCGCGGTGGCGAAGACTGGGGACGACCGGTTCGCGAAGGAGTTCTGCGCGATCGAGTTGAGCGAGGACGTGCAGAAGGAAGGGGAGGTTACGGAAGAAAAGGAAGCGGTGCAGTTCCCTGCGTACGACGTGAAGGAGCTGTTGTTCGGCAACGCGCACGCCTTCCCCGGGGTCACTCTGGTCGCGGATGACAAGCCGGCGGAGATTCTGGAGCAGATGGCGGAGAAACTCATCGCGCAGATGCCGAAGGCCAAGGAACTGGATTCCGCGGTGGACGAGATCAACGAGCTCGCGAAGAAGCAGCAGAAGCTCGCGGAGAAGCAGGCGGGGAACAAGGACGACGGCAGCGAGCAGGTGGAGTTTTTCTCCGCGGACTCGCAGTCGATCAAGTTCGACAGCTCGCTGGTGCTGCACACGGAGCAGTTCCTGAAAAGGTGGTGCCCGAAGGCTAAGAAGGAGACCCTGATGTACCCGCGGATGGTGCCGACGGTGGGCGACTACAAACTGATCCAGGCGCTGCCGGTGGACGACAAGTGGCGCATGCTGGCGCTCTCCGGGGCAGCGGCCTTCGACCCGGTGCTGGACAAGGACCCCGCGCAGCCGGTGTACACGCAGTGGGTGCACGACAAGATGCTCGCGAACAAGCTCTCGTGCGTGACCGCTGGTAAGGAGTTCACGTGGGGCGCGAACCTGCCCGCATCCACGGTGGTGGTCACCAGCAGCTTCGCGAACTCAACGAGCGTCTCCGGCATGCTCCAGTACGTGGGGCGCGCGGCGCGGCGCGGGCTCACCACGCACGGCCAGGCCCTGTTCGAGGACGACGAATCGCTGAACCGGATTCTGAAAAAAGGAGCGCAGCAAATGTCGACGGAGGCAGACACAATGGAACGATACGCAAAGTGGATCCTGGGCGGGAAAAAAGCAGAAGCGTGGAGTTGCGCCGGGGAGGACATCGCGTAGGCACTTGCGCTGCGAAAGGTGGTGGGGGTGGGTCGCTGCGTGATGCTTTTTTCGACTTCGTGACGGTCGGGCTGGATGCGGTTTCGCAGCGCGGTATTAATGAGGGCCTTTTGAAGGCCGGTTGCTGGCGGGAGCAGCTTTCAGCTCGATTTTACTCGAGGAAAATTGATGATGAGCATCGTCGGCGCAAGAACAAAATTTTTCAATCAAAATATTCGATGAAGAAGGACGTCGAGGCACACGACGCGACGCAGAGTGTCGCCGACAAACATTTGCGTCGAGCAGTCCAATATATGACAAACGAGAAAACTGTGGACAAACTGCGACGCAGAGCGCAAAACCAATTTGCTCCTAGCTGTGCTGCTTTAGCGGATGCGGCGGTCCGGTCTCTTGTTCGCTGTTGTATTCGCGGCGTAAAGCTGTATGGACGCCGCTTTGTGTTGCTGTGCGCTGGATACAATTTTGAAGTTCACCAGGATCAACAGCAAAGGCTCAGCTCGCCTGCTCAGCTCCTGTGCTTAGTTCCTTTTCTCTTGGAATCTTTCGCGATCGATCGCCTTGAACAGGGCAAAAGATGATCACTGCGCGGCGCCTTCGTGAAAAAAACTTGACCTCAAGGGGTTTCTAGGATTGTTTTAGGTAGCTTCTTCGGAAATGTAGGGGCGCGGCGGTTTCGACGTCTCAATGACAATTGCAATCCCATAAAAAACCACGCAACAGAAAATACTTCACGCAATTGAGTATGGTGGAAACGAGTTGCATCGCAGTTTTATACTCTTCCTAAGCGCAGTGAAAATATTGAAGATATTGGCTTCCTCTGCATCCGTTGCATTTCAATACTGCAAATTCTGACTTTTTGCAAGTCCCTCCATTCGCTCGCACTCTCCAGAGCATGGGTCGCGGGCGTGAAAAAAACGGGCGCGGAGGCGGCGCGAGAGGGGGAGGGATTGAAGGCGGAAAGGATCGCGGCGGGGAGGCTGATGTGGAAAACGTCGCAAATCAGCTCGGAGACATGCACATCGTGGGAGACATGTACTCTCACACTCACCCCATCACTTTTTCGCGATTGGTTGCCCACTCGTTTCGATCCCTCGACTTCTGACCTCTGCTATGTGCACTTGAGTTTAAGTCCGTCACTCTTTAGCCCTGTCAGAGAAATATTTCCATCTTCGATCCCATTGCCAGGTGGATGTCGGGGATGACGCCAGAAGAGATCGCCGAAGAGCGAGAGAAGCAACAAAAGCGCCAGAAGAAGGCAGATCAGGCGCAGAGAAAGCAGTGGATAAAAGAGAAAAAGGACCGCAAAAAGCAGGCCGCGTATTGGGAAAGGGCAAAGCGCTATGAACAAAAGATCCTCAATGGAGAAGACGAATTTGCCGGAATTCTTGTGGCGGGAGCCGACGCTGGCTTGCTTGATGAAGCAGACCACGGATCTGGCCAGGTCTCCCAGACGGGCAGCAGCAGCAGCTCGAAGAAGAAAAAAAACACCGGCGGGAAGTGGACACCGAAGGACTTTGTCGACGAGTGGCGACATTTGCTGGACCCCGAATTTCTGCGCAACGCAGACCGGTCGGGCATCTACGCGTGGCAATCAGGGCTGCCGCTAGACCAGGCGCAGCGGCAGTACATCGACATCCAGCCGAAGGGCGACGATATCGAGTTCGACATCAACGAGATGCAATTCCACTGCAAACTGTGCCGCAACGCGAAGAAGAAGTACCCCTACTTCGGCAGGGAGCACTTCGATTCCGAGGAACACCGGAAGAAGGTCGCGGAGCGGAAAGTCGCGCAGGACGTGCTGCATCATGTTCTCAACAATTTGCACAGCAAAACTGGCTTCAAGCCGTTCCGCCCCGACAGCCGGCCCGCCAACAGCCTTTTCGCCCCGAGCGGGCTGAGACCCTACCTCGTAACTAAGTGCGTCTTCGACGGCGACTACATGCACACCAACGTGCTTCGGGTGCATTGCCTCCTGTGCGGGTCCGACCACCACGATAAGGACCTCACCATGGAGATGGTGCAGAAGTTTTCGGGCGAAAACTTCGGCAGATACCCGTTCCGCATGGTCGACCATGACGGGGACCACGAGTCATCGAAGCGGCACCAAAAGGCGGTCTGGGCGTACAACGGCGACGACCCGGCCCACTGGCCGCGCGACTCCCACTACGCAAACATCCGAGCTGACGTGGAGGCTGCGCGCGCAGAGCTGCGCCAGCAGGATCAACATCTCTACATCGACATCGGCGAGGAGCAGGAGCAGACTTGTTGCACCGAAGTGCCGGCGATCGAGGACGGTGAAGTCGACGACGGGGGAGGACATCAGGCCGAAGCGCTTGCTGCAGGTTCCGGCTCGTCTTCCACGGCGCAGGTACCCCCACAGCGCGGACGGAATTACAAGGGCGGAGGACGTTGGGCCTACGACGAGGCGGAGGACGTTGGGAGCGACGACGACACCGAGAGCGACTACTATTCGGACTCTTCTCACGGCAGCAACTACAAGGAGAATTGGGAGACCGTCAAGCGCAAGCATGCGATGGACAAGAAGTAGACAGCAACAGATCGCATCGACTGCAGACGCGGGCTTGTGGAAGTTTTATTTCGACCATAAGAAATACATCTTTCGACTTCGCGGCAAAATACTGCCGAAGTGGCAGTCGGGTGCTGTACAGCAAATCTCCACAAAGCATCATCTCGCTCAACACGACCGAGCTGCAGGAGAACATCAAAGGATGGATCATATGACTGATACATCGCTACTAGTGTGTGGTGTCCTTTATCTTAATCTTTACGCGACATTTTAACGACTTCATCGCGCGATATTTCATCTGAGCTGGAATCTAACGACGGCACAAGACTGCACTGTTTTCGCGAGGAAAGGGCGCAGACCAGCTGAAAAAACTGAAACGAAATACTAATAATTGCGGAAAAGGGAAACTCTGAAAGAAGCAAAAAGCTGAAGCTTGTGGCTTCTGTCGAACGAAGCGCTGTCGTGTCGTTCTGCGTAAAAAATTGTGCGTTTAGCTTCACTTCCAATTGCAAGCGAGTGTCTTCTAAACCGGGAGCGAGACGCGCAAATCGTTTGAGAAAGCCGAAGAAGTCACACTAGTCATACATTGTTATGTGAGGAGCAGGAATTTCAATTTGAGCACTTTCCTTGGCTACGACATAAGCGAGAGCTGCACTGCAATTGCAAGTGCACATAGAAGCGACTACTTTTCTCCGCGTCTGATACTAGGATGCGCGAGTAGCGACGAAGACGATGATTGGCATAACACTTATGCGCTCATTTTCATCAAGGTAGCCCACCGGCGCACGTGCCAGCACACAGGTTTTTGTTACTATAGCTGAAAGTAGGCAGTGGCAGAAACAAGATGGCTGCGCCGCCACAGGACCTCCCGCGGCCCCAGGAGCGCAGGCTTTCCCACCCAGGACGCGGAGGGCCGCTGCTTCCGTCGCCGTCGCCGCAACGTGCTGCGCGCGGCGCCCGGTCTTACCACCTCGCCACCCCGGGCTTGGACTCTTCTTTCGGCGGCGCTGGCGAGACCTCGCATCACGACCCGAAGGACCACCCCGCCGGCTATCCCCGACGGTCTCCAGAGGACACACCGACCCAGCACTGGAAATCCTTGTATGACGACGCGATCGCCGATTTTGCGGTGACGCGTGGCAGGTACGAGACGCGGTTGCGCGAGTACGAGCAGAAGGAGGGCGATTGGGTGGCCGACAAGAAGCGCTTTGCTGCTACGGAGGAGAAATGGGCGGTGGAAAAGAACGCGCTGTTGGAGTACATCGAGGAGACGCGGAATAAGGCCGCTGCGGACCACGGTACTCCTGGTTGCAGAGAGGAGCAAGAGCGAGATCCTCGATGGCCGCGCCGGGCAGGGGAGGAGGAAGTGACAGAACTGCGCGCGCAACTAGCGCACGCGGAGCAGGAGCGGGCGTTGTTGGAAGAAGCGTTCCAGGACCGGGAGCGGCAGTTCTCAGAGGTGCTGCGACGGGCCGAGGGTGAAAAGCTGGAGCAGAGCGCGCAGTTCGAGGCGAAGTTGGAACGGAGGCTGAAGGAGGAGGCGCGGAAGCGAGCGGCGGAGGTCGGGACGTCGCGGGAAGAGACGCGAAAGCTAACGCAGAAGATGGCGGAGGACCAGAAATTGCTGGAGGAGTGCCGGACGCAGCTATCGCGGCAGCACCACGCGCTGCTGGAGCTGCAGAACAAGTTTCGGGACGTTGAGGCCGCGAAGCTGCAGTTCCAGTCGCAGGTGAGGCAGCAAGAGGCTTTGCGCCAGGAGTACGCGGCGCGCGAAGAGCAGCTGCGGCGGCAGTTCGCCGACCAGCACGCGGCCAGCCAAACGACCATCGTCGCGATGCGGGAACGGCTGCAGGGGCTCAAGGCGGTGTCGGGAGAGAGTCAGGGGAGGGGTCTGGGAGCGGCCGTGTCGATGGCGTCGTACTCAGGCGACCAGCTGCTCTCGTTAGGGATCCGGACGGAGGTCGCCGAGAAGATGAAAACTCTTCCGCCGCAGATAACATCGCTCGTTCTTCTACGGAGTAAGCAAACGTAATCGCTCAATCGTTTTTCGGAAGTAGCCGTAGCTCCCTGGAACTTTGCATGCGTCGAAAAGCTAAAGCCGCCTAGGACTGGATGGAACTGCAATGAATACAAAGAGGATGGTGCACGGGTAACAAGTAGGTGCTCTATAGTACTCATCTGCAATTGGAATTGCAGTCGCGAGAAAGAGTTTTCGTCCAGCTGTAAGTCCCGAGCTCCAAGAAAAGGAACGGCAGGCGCTGGAGATTCTGCGCGGCGCACTTCGCGCGTCGGAGGAGTACCAGTGCCAGGCTCCGGGAGAGGAGACACCGTACGAAGTGGACGACATCGTTGCGGGTGTCCGCCGCCTAGCGGAACGCGGCGCCGCACCCCAACGACACACGGAAGGGAGCAGAGCCGATGATCTCAGAAGGAGCACTCGCGGGTCAGCGAGGCCGCCGCGGGCGGTTGCTGACGTGCTGGGCGGGAGCGGCGGCGACGTGCAAATGGCCTCCGAAACTCTGTTGCCGCCGAGAGAAGGTGAAGAACATCCAGAGTGCAGCTACCCGTATCGGCCGCGCCGACACAGCAACGCGGCTTCGCACTCGCAGGACCAGCCGCTCTACCAGGACAGTAGAATACAGAGTACAACAAAGCCGGACATGAGCTTCACGTCGACGTTCTCGGTGCCAGAGGTGTATGGATATGCGGAAGGGGGGCCGATGACTGGGGCCGGAGCATCGAGCTCGTCGTCACGTGGACGCCCGCCGGCGATGCCGATGCACGGGGTATCTGGAGGTGCAGGAGCTGTGAACCGATCTGGGGGTGCAGCAGTTGCCTCAACGTACTCGTGCACGCCGCGGAGCAGTCGGCATCCCACGTCGCTCCCCGATTTCTTCGACGCGTCGCCCGGGAAAAGGCGGCTGCCGCAACCGCCCTCGCGGGCCAGGACGGCATCAGGTACTTACATTTTCATTTATTGTCTGTTTCCCTGCCGTCAAGGCGAACCAGTCGCGAAATGATTCCGAATTCTTCGCAAGAAGCACCAGCTTCGCACTACTACTCGCTCGCGCAACATGCATTGTCAGTGAAAAAGGGTAGCAACAAAAAATTTCACAGGCGCGTCCGAGATTTATGCAGCGCCGCAACTCGACAGCGTGAGCCAGCGCCGAGAAGACGGCAGCATGCGCGCGCCGTCTTCGACGTTCCACAGCGTGGCGACGACCGCAGCTGCGCGCAGTCCGCGGCCGAGCCCCAGCGCAGGGCCATCGGTACCAGCCGTCCCCTCCCTCGTACCCGCGGGGGCGGACCTTTCGGACAAGATCAGCGTCGTTCGACGCCAATTCGCGTCCATCCGGAAAGCGCTCGACGTGCATGGCAGGAGATAGTGCTTCTGTGGATGCTTCGTGTTCCGGTACGGGCGGGTGGAGCTGCGGATGCCGAGACGGCGGGGACTCGTATCGAGAAATGGGCAATGCAAAATAGAATCCGTCCGCGCCGCGAAATGCGCTGGCTGCGAAGCGATATAGCGGATGGGACTCAGCGCAAGGACACTCGCTGTGAAAGATTTGTGCCGGTGGTCTGCATAACGACAATCAACCAGGGAGTGACGAGGACTAAGTCGCTGACCTCGTAATATTGTGCAAAGCATCGACGCTGCGCGTACCGGCAACTCGTGCCCGTCATTTCGTGGATTCGGCAGCGGCGCCATCGCGATCTTCTCGTGCTTGTCACGGCAGTGTCATGTGATATTCAACTTCACAGATCATTCGCTACCGCCAGATCGCTCGACGAGCAACTGCAATTTCAATCTGCGAAGTAGATTTTGCTTTTCGTTCTATTTATCGATGAAAGGCCTACTCCATCTACGATTCGTAATCTCCGAATCAACGGATCTGCAGTAGCACGGAGCGTACAACTTGATGCAGCCGCCCGCTGCTCCGAGATCCGCCTGGCTGACGGCCAGGCAGCCACACCGCCAATCGCGCGACGGTCTTCGTCTGTAACTGAAACAGTCGTGAGGAGGGTTTCTCGGAGCATGCGAAGCAGTGAATCCGACGCGCGTACACCCCTAGAACTCTCCAAGGTCGGTTGATGAACAAGTGGCCGTGTTTCGCTCAGCGGATTCCCTAGCAGGTGGATTTACAGCAAACGGGATACAGCCAGCAGCCACTGCTACTTCCTCTACTACGATCAGTCGCCCTCGCTCTACAAATCGACGCTCGGAGCTCCTGATCAAAGTGACAGCTAGTCGGGTGCAGTTGCAGGAGCGCGACTATGCAGCCGGCCGCTCTTCCTCCTCGGTTCGCGGCCCTGGCGCAGCAGGGGCAGCTCTCTCCGGGGCGCAACTTGACCACGAGCGAGTTTGCGCGGGAGAATGAACTGCTAAAACAGGAAAATGCCAAGCTGAAGGAGCAGATGCGCGAGCTAATGACGTCCACGGACACGAAGTTTCAGAAGGTGGTGGAAATGATCGAAGTGTACGAAAAGAAGCAGATGCGGGTGCAGCAGCTGGTGGGGGAGGAGAAGCAGCTGGAGGAAAAGAGTGATTTACAAGACAGGTTCTACGGCCTGATGGAGCAGAAAAGGCAGCTGGACGCGAAACTCAGCTCGAAGGACGAAGAGTAGGCGCGGGGGGGGAAGTTCAACTGGGCGGAGGATATCTTGAGTTTGAGGGTGCGGCTTCTTTGAAGGAGTAAACAGGAGCGGCTTTTCGTCGATCTCTAGGGATGTCGCCTTTGGTTCCGCACCTTGTTCACAGTAAAACCCGCAGCGCAACCGGCAGAGATCTTCTCTTGGCATTCATTTCCCGACGTGCCGCTAGCGGATAAACGCCGTCTTGTTTCATTGCCTACCACGTGTGCTATGTTCTCCTAGGAGTGCCTGCGAAAGCGAAAAGCGTCCCACCATGGCGAGTTGCGCCGGGCCCTCAACCCTATTCCGGCTTCCGCCCTTGTACTTCCTGCTTCGAATCCAGGATTTCACTCATGAACACTCTTTTGGCAAAGAAGCAGGAGGACTTTCTTTTCTCCATAGAGCAGCTGAAGGACGTCAAGGACTGGTCCAAGAAGACCATTGCCGAGGTCGAGCAGAAGGCCGAAGCGGCGATTGCGAAGCGGGACAAGCGCATCTACGAGTGTGAGCGCGAGATTTACCGGAAGCAGGAGACCGTCGACCAAGTGCTCAAACTCCTGCACCGGGAAAAAACGAAGTGCGAGAAGCTGGTGCTGTCGACAAACGAGTTGACGCGAAAACTGGAGGGCGATCTCGAGTTCAAGCTGCGGATTCTGAACCGGGAAGTGGACCGGGTGATGAAGATCGGCGAGGACAAGTTCCGCGCTTGGCCATTTAGCCGCAACGTGAAGGAAGAGGTTACTGCAGCGCCGCTGTCGAAGGCGGAAGAAGCGGCAAAGCGGAAAAAATTCAACGTGGACGGAGTTATGGGCGGGACAGGAGTGGCACTTGAGCGCGAGACTGGTGCGGGCGTGGAGTGTGCCTAGAAGGAAATTATTGTAGCTAGAAATGCGCGAAAGTGCGTCCGCTGCTGCTCTGAGACATTTTTTCTGGCCCAGAGAAATAGATTCGCTGTAATCATTGCCGGGGAGTAGCAGCAGTTCGGACGTTTTGCCGCAAACCGTCGGAGGCGGGGTCGCGTGGCTGGCGGAAGGGCCTGGGATAGACCGCAACGTCGCCTCACGAACCCTTTTATCGGACAAATATGCAGTTGGGAAGCTCTTCTGTGCGAGACTCGCGCAGTTAGGTTGGAGTTGGCGCAAGTGCGATCCTTTCGTGGAGCGGATCATAGGTCCTAGTGGAAAGATGGACATAGAATAGGAAGAGAGAGCATTTGCTTGGTAGCGTAACTGTGCCCTATTCTGGCAGCACCGCCACCGCACCACGAGGCACTCCGCCGTCGCTAACGCGGCCGGCGGCGGCGGCGACCAGGACGGAGGGAAGGACAAGCCCGCAAAGGCGCGCCCCCCAAAGGACACAGACCGGCCCCCGTCATCGCCGGAGGAGCCAAATCGGGCCGCGTGGACGCAGCAACAGCAGGAGAACACCATCTTGCAGGGGGGCCCGGGCGTGGAATTCCACTCGCCAAACGACGAAGAGCAGGTCCGCCAGCTGGTGCAGGAGGAAGGGGGCGCCGGCGGCGGGGACAGAAAGAAGAAGAAGAAGTCGCCGCAGAAAACTAAAGCTGGTGTCAAAGAAAAAAAGGAGGGAACAAAAGGCGTTGGGAAAGCGCCGGGGAGCAAAGCTGGCTCCCCGAAAGGAAAGTCAGCAGGCGGTAAGTCGCCAGACGGTAAATCGTCGGGCGGTAAGTCACCAGGCGGTAAATCGCCAGGCGGTAAATCGCCGGGTGGGAAGACCGGAAAGAAGGGAAAGTAAAACTTCGGGATTCGATACGAGCCTGAGTTCACACCACCAGAAGCTGCTTTTTAGGTGCTTAAGGCGAAGATCGGAAAGCTGCGATCCAGGCATGGTTACCTAAGAACCAGATTCTGTCATGTCGTCGAATATCGTCGTCTCGGCGCAACAAGGTCAAAAATGGAGCTGCGCGATGCCACCAGAAATGCGTGCAAGATCAGAACAGTTCTGCGTGTGTGATATTTCTGATCTAAACAATTCGTGTAGCTTGCTGGTCCTGCAGATCTGGAATTGTCCGTGTGCTGATCTTGATCTTCAGACATTTCTCGGTACCTACACCATGTGCGCGGAAGGATCTAAATGTCCGTGAACCACTCGTGCATTACCGGCGGCAAACGCATTTAGATGAGCAGCACCTTATGTCAGACCCCATAAAGCACCTATACCATGAATTCCTGATCATTGTCATTTCTTCCAGGGAAACGAAAACGCGAGTCTAAGTGTGATTCACAGACCAGCAACATCGAAAATGGCCTCCCTCCTCGGTGTCCACCCGCGTACCTACGGTCCGGGATCTCGCAAGTGCAAAGTCTGCGGTAACTAAACCATGATTTGGGCTAAATTCAAATATTTAGATTTTTGGAAGTGAGAGGTGGTTTTTGAAACACTTCTTAGATTTCGAGGATCCTACATCGAGACTCATCGTACACCAATTAAGATCCTCTTGTGCCCTGCTTCGGACAAACAAGAGCACTTTTGATGAACAAGGGCTCTCAATAACCCATTCAAATTTTCCACAGGTAACCAGCACGCGTTGGTCCGTAAGTACGGCATCAACATCTGCCGTCAGTGCTTCCGCGAGCGCGCCACCCAGATCGGCTTCGTCAAGTACCAGTGAGTACAGAAGCTCGCTCTGACGAGAATCTGGTGAACGTGAATCACAAGCTAACTTTTTAGCAACAAATGTAAAGACTCGTATGGAAAAACTTGGTTGAAGGTGGTCGCTCCGTTCAGGGACGCCTGATGTCGTGAGACTTTGTAAGGCAAAGGTTCTGTTCCGGAGAACTCTTGTGAAGGAAAGTATGATGAGAGAAATTGAAGCCGAGTGGACGACTGAAAGCGCACAGAGCGACAACAAAAGGGCAACGAATTATTTGTGAGCCACGTGAACAGGCTTATTGAGATTAGCCAGTGACAGGTCGTCGAGTACTAGGGAGGAGCGTATACTCAGGAAAAGGTCTTCTGCTGCACTGAGTAGTATACATTTGGACGCCGCCACGACTCTACCACGAGCTGGCAAAAACGATGCGCACCCCTTCTCGGGCTTTAGGCCGAGGCCGCGATCATCGCTTTCGCGATGCGATCGGATTTTGGTGGACAGCAATAAGCGGACGCGTCTGTTGGCGTGGTCCAAATGCCGGCTTTTCCGTAGCTACTACCTTGGAGACGTGCGTACCTCCCACTCACACATCCATGTCACGGCCAGCGTCGAGCAGTGAGTTGAGTAGCGAGCGACCGTATCAACGAGTGTGGCCTTAGCACATCGCCTACGACGCTGCGAAAACTGGCGAGCGGGATTGGGCACCATGTACAAGACAGTTGGAAGTACCGGTACGCGGCGCCGCAGAATGCCCCAGAGCATGACCTGGCATCGCCAAGTGGGATAATGGCGAAAGAACTGAAGATGACTTGGGCTGAGGTGGTCGTCTCCGCGTAACTGGGGAACGCGGGTGAAAACCTGGTAACATGTGCGCGCCGGAGCATACCGAAATAACGTTCGATGCAGGCTGCAAAACGGCACCACCTACCCGAAGCGGCCTCAGATATCATCGGGGCCCTGGAGCGCCACCACTCACGCTTGCCTCCTACATGCCGCTCGCAGACTAACAGCGAGAGCATCTTTTGGGATAGGGTTCTGGAATAGGGGAACGGAATGTTCCTTGCGCCCTCACTTTTGCACGGACCAAAACAAGACCGCAGCAGGAGCTCGCGTGCTTCACGAGCACTCACGTCGAGCAGGTGAAAGATGTTTCTAGCGCGACCCTCTCGGTTTTCCACGGCACGTCATCCAGACGCAAGCATGGCGTGCAGGAACTACTCAGTGCATCAGCGGCTTTTCGAGCGTCAATTTTGGGTTGACGGGTGTTGGTCCCTGGAGCAGGCCCGAAGACGGCAACACTCCCTAATGATATCTGGAGAGAAGTGGCGCCAAGAACTGTTTCACTTCGAATCAAAGACTGCTTTAATTTTGGTAAGATTGTACACATGCTGAACCGCGTCGTCACTTCGCGCGCGACACTGAAAGCAACGTGGCTCGCAGCAGGATAAGTAACACCAGTGTAAGTTTAACCCAAACGGCGGGGATTTTGGTAGTAATGACCACGGAGTCAGAGCGCAATTTGCACTAAACCTGAAGAGGAAGTGACGACATCAATCTCTCGAATTTGAAACGCGCCCCGCGGTAATCTGCACTAAACCTAGTCGGACTACATGGTGAGGCAGCCGCACGTCACGCGCGCTTGCAAAGACGATGCATTTGTTCCTTCATTGCCTCTTTGTGCATGAGGCCAAGGCGACTCTCTTTCATGTTGGAGTCGGTTGTTTTCATGCGTGTTTCGGTTGACTTTTTTTCCATCGGAGCGAGTATTTGAGGGATGGCGCGAACATAGCCGGTGCGCCGGCGCATCGTGTGTCACCCTAGTAGTGCGGTGCGTCACATCATATACATTATGCTCTCCCGTACAATACCGGGGCCGAAGGGGTGCTTTTCTGTGTTTTCAAGGAACTTCTCATCGCGCATGAAACATCGCATCCCGTCAGGCACGTAAATATGGCGGAGTTGTAGTTAATCACAACCCCCACAAAGAAGTCGAGTGTGTGCAGCAAGACGACGTACTGCCCGGTGAGTATTTTCAAGAACCTATTCAGTTGCGTCTCCCTAACCCTGGTCCTCTAGCAGAAATATATCGGTAGTCGAGAAGTACTCATAAGTTTCTCGAGACGGACAGCCAGACAATGGGGTACGACACTGCGCCGTCGGCGATCCACGCGACGCAGATCCGTGCGTTCGCACGGCTGTGCGCGGACAACGAGGGTTTGATCGCGGACCACCCGCAGCAGGCGATCCAAATCATCGAAACCGGGTTCAAGTCGCTGCCGCACGAGGACCAGGTCGGCATCGTGAACTGGATCGACCGCTCCCTGAACCCGCCCACTCACCCGTGGATGTACTGAGATTTCATTACTACTCCGTGACGGAATAGGAAGGGCAGATCGAGAACGCGGGCTGCATCATCGACAGATAATAATAAATAGTACATCCCGTGTACTCAGCGGACATTTGTACTCGTATGCAGAGCTGTGCTGCGGTATGTAGCATCGCATCGATGTGAATATTTCCGCGGCACTACCCACACCCTCGCTTTCACAAAGAATTTCATCAAGCGGCGCCGGATTACAAAATTGAAGCATCAGCTTCTTATAAATCACACATATTTGGCCTCAACTCCCTTGCACAGCTCCACGGAGTCCGGCTCGGTGTTGGGGTCGCACGACATCGTCGGGTCCACATTCTTTATCGCGATGAACATGATGTTGGCCTTCACCGTGTTCTTCCTGCTCGAACGAAACGCCGTGCCCGTGCAGTGGAAGCGATCCGTCACCGTCGCCATGCTCGTCACCGGCATCGCGTATTGTTACACCACATACGCTCGCGACTATCGGCGGGCAGCCTCATTCGACTTTCAAATTAGAACGCACATCGACACCTCATCCTTGGCAGTCTATTTTTCGTTTCCTGATGGGTCCGGGCGTTCACAGATGGAACATTGCGAATCCTTGCAAATTTGTCCGTGGTTTAGATGTATAATTCCGTTGAACGACTCCCCTCCAACAGGTTCTGGAACTACTTCTACATGCGTGGCGCATGGGTGAAGACGCAGCAGTCCCCCACGGTCTATCGGTACACGGACTGGCTCATCACCGTCCCGCTCCAGATCGTCGAGTTCTACCTCATTCTGCAGGTAGAAATAATTTTTGTGGCTACAAGAAAGGTGACAACTGATAAATTCCGATGACCGCGGTGGCGCCAGAATTCGGACTGGAGGTGGGCGTGCCAGGTCGACAAGGAACTAACACCTAACGCTTAATACACTTCAGGCTACGACGAACGTCTCCGTGATGTTGTTCTGGCGGTTGCTGATTGCCTCGATCGTCATGCTCGTCGGCGGATTCGCGGGTGAGGTCGGCGCTTGCTCAGTGCTCGTCGGATTCGTGATCGGCATGCTCGGGTGGTTGTACATCCTCTTCGAGATCTTCTGCGGCGAGGCGGGCGCCGCCGCTGGCAACGCCAACTCCAAGTTAAGCGAGGGTGGCGAGAACTCGTTCGAAATGCGCGAAAGCGGCCGTACCATTAATAATCAATTCCGATCTTTTGCTTAGAGCTCGTAGCGGACCTTATTGAGTAGGGCGGCAGACGGGTTAAGAGAGCTTGGCGGTAGGGAAGGATGTCCAGCTGACGTCTGAAGTACACCGTACTGCGGAATACATTGGCCGGCAACTGTGGACGCGTGAAAGAATTTAGATTTTTCAAAACCTTTTGCACGGGTTTCGACGCTTTCTGAGCCACAACTAGCGCCCTGCCAAGCAGGTCACAGGCTTCATCTCCGCGTTTCCCGAGCCAGCAGGCCGGAGTTCTGCAATGTCTAAATGTTATTGCCTTTCGCGCACGAGCCTTCCTCTGTAAGCATGGCTTGCTCCTCGGCGTTCAACACGCTGCGTCTGATCGTCTCAGTCGGGTGGGCTATGTACCCCATCGGCTACTACATGGTCTACCTCGGCCCGACCTTCTCCTACCACGCCGACTCCGTCGTCAACATCGTCTACAACCTGGCGGGTACTTAAATTGTTGCTTCTGCAGTTACAGTGTGTTGTTGCTGTTCTGGCTGGTGACTGGTGCAATTGAAATCGTAGACAGGACCTCATCTTTTATGTAACAAATCTAAATTTGGTAATGGTGCGTAAAATATCCCGTGCAATAACTTGAACATCACAGACTTCGTGAACAAGGGCGCCTTCGGCCTCTGCATCTGGGCGGCCGCCAAGTCGGACGTGAAGAAGGGCCTCCTGGCCTAAGCAGCCGCCATCGGAAACAGTGACGGGCCTCCTTCCTGAACGACTGCTAGTTTCCAGTGCGGGGCCCTCGAAGAACCGCTTCCATGAGGATCCCATCCGAAGTATTTAGCGCCGTCGACTCGCACTACAATTTTTTATTAAAATATCGCGGCCACGTAGGTAAGAATCGACGCGTCACTTTGTCGTGGGGTCCGTAGAAGGAGGTGGTAGTTACGGACAGGGTTTGTCTGCAGCGATGGAAGCTGGTAGTGCGTTAATACGGTAGTAGAGACAGGAGGCCACTGATTGCGATAGGTCGCGATAAGCAGATTCACTTGGACATGGGCGTCGCTCGTCGCAGATGTTTCCTTGCTCGGTTTCGGACATCTCGGCGCAGCGAGCCCTCGTCACAAGTGCGTTTCATCAGAATAGATTTTTCTCAACTGAAGCCGCCAGGCTGGTCACAGGATAGTACTAGGTTTATAGCAGACAGAGACATCAGACAAAGCATCAGCATCAGAGTAGACATTAGATTCAGCAGGTCAGATGACGTGACGTTCTCGGTCACACCGAAGAGAATACTGCGCTCGATCTCTTCCCCTCCTCGTTCGGGAACCACCAGGCACGGGGACGAGTGTACTACAGAGCGGGCGTTCTCACTTGTCCCGAACAACGCTGTGACAGAGAAGACAGAGCCCGCCGGACGCGCGAGAGTATTCGTGATTGCGAGAACTTCGCGCTAAAGGTATGTAGGTCAGAGTCGAATCTTAGATAGGATATCTGAATACGTTACAGTCACGGATCGATAGAAGAGTTTTTCAGAAAAAGACAACATGGTAGGTTCGATAGAAGTTTAGTATCACTCAGAACACGGGAGAATGCTGACCCGGCGGACGACGGTCGCATGTTGTTGAAATAATGATGATGCTTCACATGAGAAGGCGAGTGCAAAAGTTGTGGCCTCTCCGAGCGGATGGGCTGACGACGTTTGCATGAGTCGAGATGGGCACAAAAGAAAAAAACACAATCACAACCACAAAAGCACCGTAGCGAAATATGCCGGGCCAATCTGTATTCGGCTCGCTCCGTCGTGTCCTGACGTGGCATCACTAGATCGACGTTTCTTTTCTTCGTTCCCGTCGAGCGGCGGCAATCCTCGGTGCGGCACTCGAGTACACATGCATCGGTTGATTTTTTTTCGTTTTTCACCTTTCATACGGGCGACGGAATAAGTATTTTTGAGCAGCAAAAGTGTCCGTAAGTGCTTATCGGTAATTTACTTTGGCACGTCGACCCGGTGCTCTCTACCTCCTGAGCTTGACTCGCAAGCGAAATTTGCACACTTCCTTCCTACTTACTGCAGGCAGAGGAAGAGAAAGGGAATACCCGGTGTGCAGCAGCCCCTAGCAGGAATCACCTCGACTTCGCACTACTTGCTTAAGTAGTGAGTTCGATAGGATATCCACGAGAAGGAATCCTCCGCGTAAGTACAACGACCCGTCACAAATACAAAGCTACATCTTCAACCTCAACTTCATCTTCTAGTGGAAGCCGAATATTAAAAGCAATATCGAGGTAGTAGTAGGTCCTTATCAAAGGGAAAAACCATGGTCGTCACCAGCGAGCAGATCGGCGCCGCTGAGGCCGCCTTCACGAAGCTCCCGCTCTCCCAGAAGATCGATGCCGTCGGCGCCCTCGCACGCGCGGAGCGATCCGCTGCCGCCAATCCGTACGGATTCCCGCTCTCCTCGACCGGTAAATTTGGATTCGATCTGGATTCATTTCTTGCCGATGGAGAAGAAAATCATCGCGGAACTAAGAGTCTTCGAAGCTGAAGTTGAAGAGACTCAGTGCAGTTCGCTGCTGCATCGAGGTCTTCACCCTCGGCCCGAGTCGTGGGTGAATCAGGGCGAGACTTTAGTTTTTCGTCAACAACAGAACGTGTCGTTTGTTATGTAAATGCACCTATCTTTCAATTCCGAACGTCGCTAACAGGTATTCCGATCGTGCAGGGCCTGAATGACGACTCCGTGCTGGGCAGCCACGACATCGTGGGCGTGAC
>RXOD01003906.1:0-38010 GCA_005223375.1 Amoebophrya sp. AT5.2 | reverse complement strand
CCGCCACAGCGGCGCCACGAACTCGCCATAGGCGTCAACCAGGGGTAGCGGTGGCGAGGCCATCGCTGCCGTGCCGCCTCCTCCGGACGCGGCGGAACTTGCTGCCGCGGAAATGGTCCTGCTCCTGGACGCGGACGCGACCAGGCACTGCGATTTCACGGAGAAGAAAAACGCGTTCGGCCGCTGCTCCTGCCCGAAGGGCGTCGGAATCAGCTCGATCGGCAGATCGTAGACGCCGGAGACCTTGCTGTAGTTCTTTTGGCGTCGGGCGGGGTCCGGGCCGTTGCCACTGGGCGTGGATGCCAGCAGTTCCTGCAGCGTCATTGTGTGCGAGGAAGTCGACGTAGCGCGGTCCGCAGTCTTGTTTCTTGTGGTCTCGGGAGAAGCGGAATGTGCGTAGGGGTGACGCTGCTCCAGCTCGTCCACCTCCAACTGCCCTGGCGGGGGGAAGTGGTGTTGCCCTTCGAAAGGGGACCCCGTCCGACCCTTTCGCGATCGATATGGGATGTCGTCCACCGAGCTTGCCGTCGAGCCGAGCCATGCTGCCGGCGTCTGCCTTACGAAACTTTGCTCCGCCGGCGGGAGTGCTTCTTCGCCGAAGAAAAAGTCCACTTCGTCTTCCTGGATCGTCGCCGCGTACTTTTTAGATCGCAGGCGCGATGACGACGCGGTTCCACCGACGAGCACCTCGGAGTGCAGTTCAAACTCGAACGGGTTCTTTACTTTCGCTATCCCGACCCCGCCCCGACCCGGACTTGCGGCCGTGAACCCGGCTGACGTCAGATTCAGGGGTGACGAGGAGGGACCCCCGCTAACAAGCAGGTCACCACCACTCTCACCGTCCTCGTCGTCACTCGCTGCGGGGCAGAGGAGCCCGCTCTGCAGGAACGTGCGCCACGGAAGCGGCTGGAAGACGAGTTCGCTTTCCTTGTCTTTCACGTACAGGACGCCGTGGTCACCGAGAAAAACGGCCTGCTTGATGTCCGCCAGCCCCGCGCGAATGGTGACGACGTGGTGCTGTGTTCTGCGCCGAGAAAAGGACGCGCAAAACACCACGATGAAAAGCTCGCCTTGCGGCTGGTGGGCGCCCGAGGAGCTGCGGAGGAGCAGAAGCTCGGTGCGGCCCTGCACGTCATCGGCGACAAGAAGGGCGTCCAGGACCACGTGCAAGGCGTGGCTTCCGGAGGTTGCGCCGAAGTCGATACGGGCAGTCCGCACGCAGAGCTCCCCGGCGCGGAAGGCCGGCGCGGTCGGACTGCCATCCTCCTCGGCATCTCCGTTTGCTCCCGCCGCGACCGCCTCGTGCCGGACGATACTCGCGCTCCGCGCGGGAAAACTCGATCCGCCAGCCGTCGAAAAGGCCACTCGCTCTGCGTTCCCCCTGCGCACCGAGCCCGAAGAGGAACTCAGCGACAGCGCCGTGAGGCCGCGAAGCGGAACAGAACTCGTCGCGCCCCCAACGAGGCAGCCGTAGCCGTCGACACGCCGCCGCAGCCACGCGCGCAAGTCGAAGACCAAGTTCCCGTTCAGGAGAAGAAAGTCAGCCGGTTCTCTTCCTTGCGTCTTCCCCTGCTGCAGCGGGAGGATGCACCGCACAGACGCCGCCGGACCCCGCGCGTAGTTATTCGCGGCGTGGCGGCCAATCTGACCGATGGGCATGGGCACGTGCATGTGGTCGTGGTCTAGCCGCGCCACGAGCTCCACTGTCACGCTGGGCTCGGCAGAAACCAACTGCTGCCCGCCCCCAGGCGCTTGCTTTGGAGGGGCCACACCCAGTTTCCAGCAGAGCAGTCCGTCGCGGCCGCCGACGATGATCAGGAAAGAATTACAACTCGACCCACCACCTTGGCTGGAGTTGTGCGTAGCGTTGTCCAGCATTGTCCCAACGAGCGGCAGCGCGACGACGGAGTGGAATTCCCAGGTTTCCGCCATGATCAGCCTCTTCTTCGTGCGGCTGGTCCACACACACAAGGTTCCCGTGTTCGGCAGGAAGTCCTCCCGCAGGGGGTTCTGCTTCCGTCCCCCGCAGCCAATCACGAGGCGCAGGAGCGGAGCTTGGCCTTGGTCGTGTGCGCGATGTTGGGGCACCGCGACTACGGCAAAGTCGGTCAACGCAAACTGTTGCGATTGGCGCGGCCGGTCTGGCGCAAGAGCACTCGAGGACGAAGAAGAAGAAGATGCACCCGCAGCGGTACTGAATCCCGCTGCTGCACCAGGTGCTGCCCTGCTCTTCTCGGCCCCGACGCAGCCACTCTTGCGGCATAACATGCGGCGCCACAGGGACTTTGTCGGCTGCGTGAATCCCTCGAAGGTTGCGACCAACGTCGCCGACGCAACCCCTGTTGTAGTACCGCCAGGCCCAGGTCCTCCGGTGTTAATTTCGAACAGCAGCACCGCGGAAGTCGTGGTCGCCATCGCTACCATGGTACCTGCTCGACCGAGGTCTTCGGAAGGGTCCGGCGCGACAGCGCGCAACCGCACGGCGCGTCCTAGCTGGGACGGCAGGCTCGCAAGGAGAATGGTCGCTTTCGACGACGCAGAAACAGATGGAGGCTCTCGGTCGGCGGCGAGCGACGGCGCTTGCGGGGGCACCTGCGAAAGCGCCGCGAGAGAGCGAGTAGAGCTAGAGGTAGACTCACTTAGGAGTGAGAGATTGTGCGTCGGTATAGATGACGAACGAAACATCAAAAATAAAAATCTAAATTTTGACAATGAGACGGCCGACGACGACTCGTCGAGGACGAGACCAGGAATATATATTATTTTCACCAAAATGAAGACCTAGTGTAGTATGTCCGAAGAAACAGTATTACACCAGTAGCCGAAGGGAGTTGTCGACGAGGAGGATGCCCCTTCCGACCGGGCACACGCATTCCTTCACGTTCAGCATGCTCACAACTCGCGCCACCCCGCAAGCTCCATCCGCCGCCCGAAATTTGGCCTGTACCAGCACGCGCAGCACCTGGTTCTTGTTTTTCCCGGAGACGCCCGGCCCCCCCGCCCTCCGTTGGCCTTGTTCCTCTTCCTGCCCGCCGGACTGCCTCACCCGGTAGTTGGGGTAGAAACGGCACCCCGCGCGCCACTGCAACACGAGGAACAAGTCCCGCTCGGCGGTTGCGCTCGACCCGACGTAGTCATCCGCTGCAACGTGGACGTCGCAGCGAGGCAACAGCATGTCGAAGTACGGGCTCCAGGCGGAGTCCGGAACCACCGCCCGCACTTGGAACGAGGAAAAAACCGTGTGGAGGTCGGTGGTTAGGTAGCAGCGGCACTGGACGGTGCGCGGCTCGACGCTGGTGGCATGCAGGAGGAAGCGGTCTGACGCGCTGTGTCCGCCGGAGCCGGTTGTACCTGCCTGAAAGCCGACGACCGAGTTGGAACTTGCAGCGCTGGCGTCGGGCAAAGGAGCGCCGTTGGCTTCCTGGGCGGCGGCGGACAGGGCCAACCGGTGCAGCACGTAGGGATCCATTCTTCTTCTTATTTATACGAATTTGCTCTGCACCCGCCACGACGCTCTACATCATCTACTTACAACATCTTGGGCGCTTGTTGTCTGTATCCGCGCCATGCCTGTCCTGCCTGTCCTTTGCTGTTCGCGCTCCTCGAAGACTCTTGGTGCTGGTGTCAACATCGACACAGTTGTTACACCTTTGTCTTTTTTCCGCTCGTTCGAAACTCTGAGAGACTCATGATGCTACACGAGAGGCGCGAACTCCTAAATGCCCACTCAAGGAATACGAATTGTCGGGAGACACCGACTTAGTTGTGATGTGGTGAGAAGCACCAGGTCCAGGGCGCTGGTATTTATCGGCAATCGCTCGACGAGGAATTATCGGCGCCAGAGCATCAATCGTTCGCACGCTTCCTTGGGTCCAAGTTGTCCAAGGCAAAACACAGACACACGCTTGTTCGGTGCTTGAGAGAAGGTTCTCAAGAGGACCGTGCGACAGCGATAGGTGGTAACGAAAAACTTCAGCAGCACGAACACGCGCATCTTCAATATCGGTAACTCGCACGATCGAAGCAAGTTTTTCAACCGAAGCCGCATGACTGTGCTTTGTGCAAGTTTGCAGGGGCGCGCATGGAAGCGCGACACGAATCACAATCAGACAGAGCCAGAGAAATCTGAAGTCAAGCGCTGCCTATGCCTTGCCTCTCCCACTTGTTGCGCGGCAGGATCCGAAGAAATGATAGTACTTACCACCACCTCTTGACTGCCTGTTCATCGCCGTAGTCAAAGTCAAACGATGCTGGGGTGAGTACTAGTAGAACTCAAATATTTATAGCAGTTTGCACTGGGTGTCCCATACAACATAACGATAGTTTTATTTTCCACGTCTAACTCTGGCCGTGTGTTACGGGACCGTGACAGTAGCCGGACGGAGAGAGCGAAAGGGACACAAGCTTTAGGTAAGCATGTGCCTTGGCAATCTGATGGATTCGTCGTACGTGCAATCCCTATGTATAGATACATTCACACGGTACAACTTTTATTCAACGACGAGTGGTTGTAGGAACTATGATTTACATCGTCAGAAATGCTCCAGACAGGAATAAAGAATTTATGGGGCGATGTGTGCGGTTTTATTTTGCTTCAAAAGCTTTTCTCGATCGATGCAGGTGTGTCTGGAAAGGAAGCCTACGACGGTCGCGGCGAGAAAAACTCTGTACATAAATAAAATGTCGCTGTTGGCGGAATTCTTCTTGTACACAGTACTTCTTTTTGGAATAAGAACAGGAATTGAAGGATCGCTACGGAATTCTTTGGAGTCGGACCTATTCACGTGGAACATCCGACCTAGGTCGAGGTGAAAACCTGTCCCTATCGCTATCTAAGTAAAAGGACTACACCAAAGATGTACGATTTTAGGTAGTGCCGCGCACTTCTCAACAAGTGCTGGAGGCAGGTCAAGCAAATGCGAGCTTCTTTTCATCTGGCCCTGGCTAAGTGAAACTCTGATAGGGGAGTCAGCCTCCACGCTACGGCGTGGCGCACAAGATGCAAGGCCCCTGGTACCCGCTTCGACCCCCAGCAGATAGGGCTCGCCCGCTGTTCTTACTGATAGCCATGGAAGTGAAGCGCCCCGCAATCCTCGGCGTTCCACAAAAATGGTTGACGAGCTCCGCTGCGGTAGCTTTCTCTTCTTCGGTCGTAAGGGAGTCGCTCACTGAGTACACATTCGTGAAGTCCTTCGTCGCGCCGTCAAAAAGACTGTTTTCGAGTATGCCAAAGCATCCTTTCGCGATGAGAACACCTGCCAGATTGTAGGTTTGTTTATCGCATTGCAACAGTGCGAGAGCTCAAGTGCGCGACCGGCACCGGAATGAAAAACACTGAAACGAAACGTCACTCATTAAGTTGCCCCAGAGTCTCACTACCTTCTCGAGGCGACGCGTTTAGCTCCTCTACCCGCTGCTCTTACTCTTTCTTTAGGAATACTACAAACATCACATAGGAATCATCAGGAAAAATAAACTTAAACATTGAGATTGACTTTGACTCATTATACAAATACTCAGTCGTTCGTTGATCATGACTACATCACCGCAACGAACAGCACAAAAAAACGGCGGCGGCATGTAAATCAGTACGAGTATCCCCTCCGAGTTTCGCGACGCATCTTCTCGACGAGTCTTCACGACCTCCGACCATCACCGGAATGCAGCCGTCGCCCGCACCGTTCGCAGAGACCGAAAAAATCCGTCTACATCCCAGGCGACGAAAATCGACCTGGTCCTGCCCTTCGTAGCAGCCCGGCTGGTTTCCCTGGTTTCTTCCGCGTACGTGTCCAGATAAATGGAACTCGTATGCGCCCCCCTCGACGAAACCCAGCGCATTGCGGCGCAAACTTGATAACAGGAGAAGCATGACCACGCAACATTTGTCTGCAGTAAAGATGTGGAGCCACTGCTTCTTTTTTGAACCGTCGCCGCGCGCTGATGACGGCGTGCTCGCATTCTCGAAGGTTGTCGTGGTGAGGATGACGTCGTGCGGTCGACGGCCAGATTGAAAATTATGGAGGTCGTCTTGGAGTCGAATCAAAGCGGAAGAATCAACCGGATCTGCGCGCTTCCAGTTCGGCCCTCCTTGCAGCCGGATGCTAGTTTCTGTGATAACAAGCCAGTATTGTTTGCTGGGTTTAGGCAGCGCTGAAACAAATCAATGCATGGGAACAAGACCATTCCTTGAAGCAACGAGGAAAAAAAGAACCAACACCCAAAAAAAACTCTTCCCAAGGAAACAAGTCATACGGCGTTCCTGTCTCCATTTCAGATCGTCATCAAGCTGAACCGTGAGCGACTCCATGTTGCAGCAGCAGTAGTCCACTGCTGGCGGAAGACAGACTTTGTCGACGTACACCGACAGCTGGTTTTAGTGAAGTTGAGAAACGTCGTCGCGTTCGACCACGGATGTTCGTTGTTGTGCCTGCGGAAACCAGCTCAAAAGCGGAAAACTGAGTGCGAAGCTTTATATATCCATGCATATCTTTCGGAAGTGCCATAGTGAGAGTACCCGTTGCTCCCGCGTGCATCCGCTGGCTGCGCGGTTCCGACTGCTCCAGTCTTCTCGTCGTCCCGCCATCGTGTCAGTCCACGACCCCCGTGCATCAAATCCCTCTAGCACTCGCGCCAAGTCCTGGGCAAACGTCGCTCCGGGAACAACTACGGGCGGCCGGAGGAACTGCTCCATCGAGATTGATCGGCGCGCTGTTGTGCCCTTCTTGGATTTACTATGTTCCGACGCAAGCGAGGTGAAGCTGAAGGTGAAGACGGTATATTTCAGTGTCTAACGAACTTCTTAGCGCGCTGTGGCGAGCGACGAGTGTGGCGAAATGGCTACGGAGAGACAAACTAAAGCAGCGCAAGAAAGTAGAAGTATTTGACTTGTGCGGTCTTCTACCCAAACCCTTCTTTTTTTATCAATCTATGAATCCACTGACTCACAAGAAAGAGTGACCCTGCCGACGTCGAAGAAAAGAAGATCTGTTATCGATGTTACTCACGTTACGGGATCTAGCTTTACTTTTATTTTTACAGGTCTGAAAGCCAGGGTCGAGGGGATGAGTTGGGCCCTCGGTAGTTCCATATTAAGTTGAGCATGCCAGAAGTGGGTTGCGGGTGCGTCCACACGGAAAGATTGACAAGAAATCCACAGTGTTCAAAGCAAGACACAGAGCGGCAATGAATCCGATCAATGTTGTTCACTACATTCCTGATAGCATTCAGCACGATTCTCGGGCTCTGATCACGATGATCCAGAATCTCAAGGAAGAGGATGACGCCATGCACTACAGGGCGCACCAGTTGTACGGTCAGGCCAGGTTTGGACGCACGAAATCTGGAATAAAGCCTTCTTCTCTGCTTCATCTTGCTGATTGCTGCAGCATTCTTTACTTTCGCTAGATTTCAACCGCGCAAGTAAGTCTCGGTCTCTAAACGTGAAGCGAAAGCCCTGGCATAATCGGGTCTTTTTCGCTCAGGAGGAGCCTGCGCGACCTCCTCCATTCACTGCTACTGGCGTAGAGAGCAAGGTGTATATCTGCACAATGGGATGATCGTTCTGAATGGAACCGGTTTAATGTTGACGAGTGTTCAAGTTCATATTCATATTCATTTCAACGTCTCTATAGAGCTACGAGCTGGGCGAGAGCAGTCGCCGCTCTCCACAGCCTCTTCGGAATAAAAATGCGTAGCCTTTACCTTACAACGACAAGCGTATAGTAAACAAGCGAATGTGGCGACGACCACTCAAATCAAGATAAAAAATCAACAATAGGATAAAGCACACGCGACAGGAATTTAGTTTAACGGGGACAGATTCGTTGTGACTCGAAGTCACCGGATCGGCATGGAGCCCGGAGATCCCCGAGCCACATCATGAACAAGAGAAACAAACTATACACGTGTCGTGCCTATGTATAGTACGTAGACATACACCATCATGGAGGCAGCTTTCTAAACGAGCCTGCTGCTCTCTCTCCACCTCAAGCCTCGAAACTATCCACGTCACAGCCCGCGGCTGTCGATGGCGTCACTTCATTGCAAGCAGCGCCGTTGTAGCTGACACCCGAGGCGGAGGTGGCGAATGTTGCTGCTGAACCGTGCGCGCTGGCGTTCCCGCCCCAGTTCCGCTTTGACGAGTGCTGGATCCCGCTGAAGAACGGCAAGGCACTACTGGTGTCTGCTCGTCCATGGCGCCACGCGGGAAACTCGTTGATCAATGCGTGCGCGTCTCGCTTTTCCGTGTCGGCGCACCCGCGCGCGGAGTACAGGTTCACGAAGTCCTGCATCTTGCCGTCAAATATGCTGTTCTCCACACATCCTGATACGCCTTGGACAATGAGAATACCTGATGATTACGTTTCGAAGCAAGT
The DNA here is from genome assembly GCA_005223375.1 of Amoebophrya sp. AT5.2. Lineage (NCBI taxonomy): Eukaryota > Dinophyceae > Syndiniales > Amoebophryaceae > Amoebophrya > Amoebophrya sp. AT5.2. The sequence continues at coordinate 29,635 of RXOD01003906.1, read as the reverse complement.
TTTATTCAGGCTCCAGAAAAGGCATCGATGAAGACTCATCAACTAAAACCAAAAAAAAGCATCGCGGGCCCTATGTATCGCGGAAAACTCAGTACGGTTCTCCCGGCCTAGCGCTTGTCCAGTCATGGGCTCGAAGCGAAAGAGCATCGGCTGGAGGTCGAGCATCTCGAGCAGAATGGGAATCTGCAAATCATCATAGCCCTGCGCCAGCTCTCGGACGTGTCGGCATCTCAGGGTCAGTCTGGGGTGGAAGTCCTCGGGCCCTCTCATCCATGTGCTCCACAAGCAATTAGCCTGGTCAGGACTGCAGTGCTCCAGCTGCGCCGCCATGTATCGCGTCGGGAGGTGTTGGAGCTGGAGGAGGTTCGGCGCGAACTGGAGGAGACTCGTTGATGGGCATATCCCAGGCCCGTCGTACTTGAGGTGATACGTTGCCCCGTTCTTCATCCGCACCCCGTTTTGCCTCTCCTCGCCGCTTTGCAGTGTGAAAACAACGTACCCCAATTCGCTCTGTGGTGCAGCGCTGTCGCCTGGTGTGGGCGGGTTATAGTCACCGGTGAGAATGTGCAGATACACTTTTTCCTTTTCCGCCACGGATGCGGAGGGCGTGCATCCGAAGCCGGAGGCACGACGCGGGATCTTCGTCGTGCTCAATGTCGTTAAAATCGCCGCATTGCGCCCCCCACCATTGAGCATCGTGGCACTGCGGCGCATCCAACTGGTCTGGTAGTCGAGCAAGGGCTGCGTTACACTCGGGTGGAGGGTCGGCGGATGCGTTGACGACAGTTCCTTTTTATTGGCCGCCCCTTCGAGATACACGCTGGTTTCTGTGGGAAGATAGATATTAATAAGTATGAGAAGGATGATAGGATACACTTGGAAGGATGGGACCAAGCTCGTGATGCAAAAGCAAAAGCAAGTGAGTCTTCGTATATCAAGTGCGATTCCCTGGCTCTACCTCACACAACGCAACTCATGAATACGCTTCTCTTCCCATTCGGACGTCACGTTAGCCTGCTTCTCGACGATGCCGGTCACGTTGGCCCATTCGGACGCGTCGTTGGGGCACGCCGGATCATACCATCGGAAATTGGCACTCCCGCCCAGTGAAAGGAAGAAGCTTTTGCCGTTCGGGATATGTATGGACTGCGGCCACATGTCGACCTGGCTCTTCTTCTTGTGGTGCTGGTTCTCGTAATCCCGATACCAATGCTCCTGTAAGTAGTTGTAGGTTAACTTACTTCATCCCAAGGAAGTGATGAAAGAATCCTGTATAGTAGTTGTAGGAACTAAAACTTCATCTTCTCTTCAACCTCATCATCCCAAAATAATCTACTAAATAATTTACTAACTCGGGCACATGGTGGCTGTGGCAGTTCGCCTTCGCGTGTGGCCGATCTATAAAAAATATCTCGAATGCCGTAAAGTCTTCAACAACGGTCCGGGTAAAAGAAGGTACTCCCTCGCCCCAATTATCGTAGTTGTAGCCGCCGCCGTGGTCGCAAGCTCGACGCGGCCAATTGTTATGCTGACCCTGCGCCTGTGGTGAAACGGCGTTTCTGTGATCGATGGATTGACAGAAAGAAGTAGAAGATGAATCAATTATACACGTGAAAGTAGGACTGAACCAGGACAGTCGCGGGCCCACAAAAGCCTGCATTTACTACAAACATAAAGAAACCTGCACTGAATACATAGAAAACAAAACAGCTTGAGCATGCTTGCAGTACCGACTGCTGCATCTCCGCGGTTTGATGAGGTAGCTCTCCGCTCCGTACTTAGGCGCCAAGCAAGTTTGCAACCACCGCACCGGATCCGTCGCGCCAAAATACAAAAAAAAAAAAAGTAGGCTTAGGATCACTCAACTATAGGAAGCTGTTTGAAATAAATCTGGCGCAAGTAGAGGGATAACTAAAAGGAGTAAGCTCATTGCTGCTCCTGCGTTCGCGTTCCGCTTCTGATTCCCGTTCCGGTCTACACTACTAACAAGATATACATTTACGTATTGCTGCGCCTGCGCTTGGCTCAAGAACGCGATGCCTGTCAACTTTCTGCAAGAGGTAGATGATTGAGTCAGCACTAGAGGTTCTTCGACCTAATAGTACTTCTCTAACACTGGAACAGGATCAGAATATCGTTCTTTCTAGAAAAAGCGCCAGCGGTAGACGGCTACACCTAAGGACGCCCATGAGCAAAAGTTTTTGCAAAGTGACAGTGCGACGACCAGGCTATTTGAGAGCTACCACGATCCATCGTCATCAATTTAACGAGGAAGAAGATCACCATATTAGTAATTCCTGAAAGTGAACATGAAAAACTCTGCTTCAAAAGCAGGGCGCCAAGATATGGGAACAGGAGCGGAGCGGTAAACGGTACTTAAGTCCTTTACCGAGGCGCTTAGTCGTGCAACGATGAAACAAGCAGTGCAAAATTATTGGATCAACTTTCTCAATGAATATTCACTGATTCATCCGTCCTTATCAGAATTTCAAAAAAACATCGAGGAGAAGCAGCCCGTCCAATTCAGTCTGTCACTTGATGTCGGCCTCGACGTGGGTTTTCGCAGATTTGTTTTTGTGTCGCCGCCCTGAATGTTCGGACCGCTTCTGCATCAGAGCCTCACAGCCCGACAACTTCCGGGAAGTTTTCGTCTGCCGTTTTCTCGGAAACCACATCCCGCCTTATCTTCTTTGCATAAGCAGCTGCCAGTCGCGCGTTTCCACGCGCCATGGCCTCACAGTACTTTCGGTGCAGGCCGTGGGTGCGGAAATCTTCACTGTCCGACTCCACTTCCTTCCCATGCGGCACCGGCTCTTCTACACCTTCTCTTTTCATCCCAGGCACAAAAACTGCTTCCCCTCCATCCCTACCGCCCCGTCTCCTCGCGTCTACACCAGCAGTCGTCGATGCCGTATTTCCTCCCAGCAACGCTGCACTTCCGCCCTCTTTGGCTTTTTCCAAAATCAGCTCCTCCACGAGAACTGTGTTCTTCTGCAACAGCTCGCTGCGCGCATTCCCGACCTGTGCTGCTACGCTCCTCGTTGTGTCCCCAGCATCGATATCTGCCTCGTCACCTTCTTTTCCTACATCGTCCAACTTCTTCAGATGCGGCACCGGCACGTGGCGCCGCGGGGCGGTGACAATCTCTACGCTGCTCAAGCTTCGTCCCCGGCCGCCAGCCCCCTGCTCCCCGACCGTCCTAAAGAACAGCGAGGGGTTTTTCAGCAAGATTTCGTGCCGCCGCTTCTCGGCTTCGAGCCGCCGCCAGTAGCTGCTGAGAATCGCCCGGAGCGATATGTCCTTCTTCTCGAGGAAGAGCGCGGCAATCTGTCGGCGCGCGCTATTTGCAGAAGTACTACTGAAACCGGGTTTATTCTGTGATGAAGGGGAGGAAGACGATCGCCCTCGTCCTAGCGCGACCGCGAGGAGGTCCTTAGCTGCTTCTGCAAATGGCGAGGGTCTAGACCGCAAGTCCGCAACCCAGGGGTCGAGGGGACCGTGGCGTTCTTTAGTTCCCGTACCAGCATTTTCCGCCTCCGCAAGTTCGTCTTCCCCAGGACTCGCCTGTGGGGGAAACACAACGTCACCCCCGCGACCCCTCCCTCTCCGCAGCTCGGGGCTGGAATGTTCATTGCGCGACCAGTTTCTTTCTAGGTTCCTCAGCTGATCCAGAATGGCGGTTCCGCTTGTGACGCCGCGGCCGAAAAACAGGCTGGAGCCGGATCGTGCGCGTCCTTCCTGTTCTCGCAGCTCAGAGTGGAGCGCTGGGGGAAGAATAGCGTCGAGCTCTGTGTCGCTTATTGTCGCACCAGCAACAGTCTTGTTGTCCCCGGCGGCCACGCGCAAAGTCGACACCTCGTCCAAGGGCTCGTGGTGGTACACAGGAACGTAGGGGTCAGGAAGCGGCCCCGGATCCGGGTGTGGTCCTCCATCTCCATAACTTATTTCTCGTGCACTGTTATTGGTTCCTACTCCGATTTTCCCGCTTTCCGCAAATCTTTGTGCGTCGCGCAGAAGCGGCTCCAAATGTTTCGGGAACAGGTGCGGCGGCAGGAGGCGGCTCGGGCCCGGGCGACCTGCCGTTTTCGGCATCTTCTTTGCAGCACGATCTTTGTTTCTGTGCTCGATCGCATCGCGCGCCAGAAGCAGGTTTTCCCGCCGACTGCTGCTAAATTCGGAAATCTGGGTCGAGTCGTTTTGTAGGTTCTGCTGACTTGTGCGACGCCCCAGCTCGTTTCCAGCGAAAAGCGCGTGCCGTTTCACGCCACCGTTTTTCTCCCCTGCCGCTGCTGCTCGCCCTGAGTCTTCTCCTTCCCTCGAATTTGGTTCTCCAACCCCAGCATCAGCTGTATCGTCATGCTCGTGTCTCCTTTGAAACTTCCCCACGAAGAAGAACGCCACCCTTTTCCGTTCCTCACTCGCGTTCAAAATTTCGTCAAACCCCCGCACCCCAACCGTATCCAAGCCCGCCAAAAAAAGCAAGACCAGCCCGCGGATCATCTCATCCACGTAGAAGCTCTCCCAGGTGGCCGTGCGCTCCCACAAGAAAAACAGCCCCGCTATCGGTAAGTTCAGCTCCGCGAGCGCGTAGAGCGAGACGTCCGCCTTTTTGTCGAGTTCACGGATGAGCAGCGTCTGCGTGTGAAGCAGGTCGTCCAACTGGTCCTGCTCGAGTTGCGACAGGTGGGCCAACGACGGCTTCGTCGTCTCGACGTGTTCTTCAAAGTGGCTGTTGTACACGGAAAAGTAGTGCAAGAACGCGTCGCGCTGCCGGGTGCGGGGAGTGGTCGGAACCGCGTCGGCCTTTGGGCGATTTCTGATGGCACCCTTGGAATCTCTGCTACCGCCTGCGAGCTCAGAACGTATACGAGACTGGAGCTGCGGCCCAAAACCGAACAAGCCAACGCGCTTCTTCATCGTCGGCTGATTACCGCCCGCACCCCCTGTTTCGTCGGCGTTCTGCTCGGGCGCAATGTGGTCGAGCGCAACTTGAATTTTGTGCGCAAAATGGGGCGCCGAAATCGAGCTCTGCTGTGCGTTGCCCGTCATCTTTTGCCACGCCACCGGCAGCGGGCGCTGCACATCCACTCCTTTCTCTACGATTCGCTTCGGGAAGCCGCCGCGACGCCGAATCATGACGTCTAGATGTTCTTTTGTGCTTCCGTCCCCGGCGGCGAGCACAGCCTGCCGTCCGAAAGACGCGTACTTCTCCTTTCGGACAAACTTGTCGTTCACGATGACGATTTCATCCCCAACCTGCAACCCAATCTCCGATGCCCAATTTGGCAACCCCGCCTTCGAAATCTTCACGATCGCGTTTTTCCGGTCCAAATCCAGAATCCCTGTTTCCCCCCCAGCGGCGATCCGCGATTGCAGGTACTCGTCCGGTTTTGTCAGAAAGACGAAGCTAGCGGTTGATTTGGATTTAGATTTCTCGACCGAGCCAAGAATCGCGTCGTGCAGGTCAGATCCCGGCCACTGGGACAGCATGGTGATCCTTTGCGTGTTGACGACCACCAGCCAGTCGCCTACCTTGACCCCGTACTTCAACGGCTTGGACTTCTGTAGATCCTCGCAGATCTTCTTCACCCGCACGATTGGAAAACTCAGCTCGTACTCGAGGGAGAAGCCGAACGCGCGAAAAAAACGGTCCTCCGCAGAAGCAGGAGGTGCATCTTCTCCGCCTGCCTCGTGGTCGTGGTGGTCGATGGTGTGCTCATAGCCAACGAGGCCCACCTCGGCCAAGCGCGGGCAGGATACCAGCAGCGGCGCTAGGAATGGCGGCTGCTTTTTCATCCTCTCTGCAAGGCTAGCGTCTTTTCTGCTTGCACTGCCAATGCCAACTTCTACTCCGGCGTCGCTTTGAACATTGTTCGCAGTGACTCGTCCTTCCCGTGCCTGGCTGCCAGGAACTACCGGCTGAGGCAGTGGATTCGAGCCCCGCGCGCGTTCTAGGAACTGTTGCCACTTCTGCAATCCACTCGCCGCTCCCGCTCGACCCAATGTTGAGAAGTTCCGAAAAACGTTCACACCGGCTTCTGAACGCACGGCATCTGGAAATCCCGCCCCGCCCCGAGAAAGCAGCACGTGTAGCGGTCGCGGCCCGTTCACCCCTACGCGCTGGACTACCGCTTCCGCGTCCTTCTCGAAAAGCACCTCCTGCGCCATCACGACACGGTCTCCTTCGCTCGCGACTGTCAGGCGCTGCGAAGTCGCTGTTACTTCCCCACTGGCCCGCGATACCTCGATTCCCTCGCGCAATTCTTTCAGCTCCACCTGCAGGTAGTTCTTTTCGAATTTCTTCTGCAGGAACAGAAACGCCGCGACGGGGCTTTCCTTCCGCGCGAACCGGCGTAGAATCTTATCCAGAATGGCGTCATTCGGAGTTAGCGTTTGCGAAGGTGCCGTCGCCCCCGCGGCACTCACGAGCGCCGTCAGGCGCTCTCCCATTCCCCCGCCGGAGTTCAACAAGATGTCGCCAACAGAAACACCGTTGAGACGCGCCCGCGATTTTGGGTCGGGAGAAAGTTTCGCGACGCGTACGATCGGGTAGTGTGCCCAGTCGAGCTGAAATCCAAAGAGGTGCATCATTTTGTTTTCCGCCGTGTTTGCGGCACTCTGCTGCGCTTTCAGCACAGTATCGTCAATGTGCGCTTGAGCCCACCCACACAAGCCTGCGCTTTGGATGTCATTGACTGCGATCAGGTGCTGATGGAGGTAGGGGGCCCGCGGAGGGGCCGGCGCTGGCAGGGTAGAAGCAGTTCTCTGTGCGGTGGCGGCATCTCCGTTTGTAGCCTCCCCCGCAACCAGAAACTCCGCTGGCCGTTCGGTAAGGATGCCCCAGCTGGGAGGCAGCGGCCTTGTCACATCAACTTGCTTGGCAAGAACTTCGGGCGGGAACTCGCCTCCATCGCGGCGTTTCACCAGAATGTGCAACGGTGCAGCACCCATGCGCAGACGGCGGTCAATTTCGGCTGGGTCGTTCTCGCGCAGCACGTCGCCGGCCATAACGATCTGGTCCCCGGCCCTCAATCCGAAGCGCGCAGCCACTGAAGGCTTCGTTTGGCGCGCCGCCCGATTCGACGTCAAACTCAAAAGCCCTGTGATTGTTGCGTTTTCCAATTCGAAGCCCAGGTCGTCTCCGGATGCGCCCCCCACAGCAATTTGCAGGTAGTTACGCTCGTGTCTGGCCTTCAGGAACGCAAAGGCTGCCACCGGCGCATCCCCGCGCTGCGCGCGACGCTTCACTTTTTCCAGAATCGCGCCTTCCGGCAATTTCCCCTGCCACGTCGGTACGAGCGTGATGCGGTCTTTCAGCGTCACCGCCATTACGAGCCGGTCTCCTACGGCGACTCCACTTGCAAAGGCGCGCGTCTGCTGGTTCTCGGGATTTTTCGGCTCGACGGACTCCACCCGTACGATGGGAAAGTTCTTCCAGTTTAGCGTCAATCCAAAAAGCAACCGAAATTTCTCCTTGGGCGGAATGCTGGTGTCGACAAGAACATTCGTGTCCACGTTCGGGTGCGCGAACCCGGTGATTCCGGCAGAGGCGAGGTCTCTCTGGAGCGCTAGCAGCGGAACGAGGTACGGCGGCGACGGGCCTCTCGCAGAGGACTTCATCCGCTCTGGTGCGAACAGAAAATTGTTGCTGCTCGGCGCAACCGATAACGATGAAAGTGCTGCTTTAGAGGAACAACACAACTCGTCCGACAGAACAGAATGGTCTGATGAACTGCAAGGGAAGCCTCCGTCCAGGGGGTTCCGTGACTCGCACTCACTACCACTTTCCGGATAGTGACGGAAGATCGCCCAGCCTCTGCGGGGAACAGCACTGGATGACGACGGGAGACCCAGCCCGCCTGCTTGCTTGCTTTTCTCTTTGTGCTGCGCTTCAAGCGCTTCGGCTCCACTCGCGTTGCGCGCTCTCCTCGCGTCCTCCCCATATTTGCGCGCCGCGACCTCCTGCTTTACGTTTGCGTGCATCGCTCCCTTATGGGCCACGATCCCCATCAGGCCCTGGAACCGCGCGCCCATCTTCTCCTCGTGTTTGCGCGCGACCTCCTGTTTTACTTCTGCGTGCATCGCGGCACGACGCGCCATGATCGTCATCAGGCCCCCGAACCTCTCACGCATTGCTTCCGCGTGCTCCTTCTCCTGCTCCTGCACGGCCTCCTGCATCACATCAGCGTGCATCACCCCCCGCCTTGCCAGAATGCCCATCAACCCCCCGAGCTGCTCCCGCATGGCTCTCGCGTGCTCCGCTTCCGCTGCTTTCGCTTCCACGGCCGCCTCCGCCTGCTGCGCGCCCCGGTGCGCCAACACGCTCATCAGGCCTTGGAACCCGGCAGCCGACTGCGCTCGGTGCTCCGCGTCCGCCTCCACAACTTCGGCGGCTTTCTGCGCGCCGCGATGGGCCAATACCGTCATCAAACCGGCGAACCCAGCCCTCCCGGTCGACGCCCGCGTCTTCTGCGCCACCCGGTGCGACATCAGTGTGGCCAGCGCATTCAGGCTCTTTGTGCCGGTGCTGGGCTTGGCCCGCGCCTTGACTCTATGCGTGAGAAGCGTCGTCAGGCCCGTCCAGTCGTTTTTCGCCGCGGACTCGTGCTTGGCGAGCTCGGCGTCGTCGTCCAGAATGTGCCGCAACTCCTTCAGGTACAAATGAAACTCCTCGGGGCCGAGCTCGAACAGAGCGGAAAAGAAGTGCCGCACGTCCGCAGTGAGGGAAGTACGAAGCTGCAAATCACCGTTTTTAGCGCCCTCTTGCTCGTGGTCCTCTTCTCGGTGTTCATCATCTAGCAGCAAGGCTGCGAGCTTCGCCTCCAGATCCGCATGGAATTCCTGCAGCTGCTCCAATGCAGCGATGGTGACATCGTCCTGGTCTGTCTCAAGCCGCTGCAGAACGGCTTCGTTCGGGGGGACGCCATCGCCCTTCCCGGCGCGGTACGGCCATTTCTTTGCGCTTGGGGAATACTGCGCATGCTGCTGCCTGAATTCCTCGGCCGCGCTCGGATCAAATTCGATCCCCCGGCTGAACAAATCCGGCGGCAGATGAGGAGCTCCTCCGGCTTCTGTAGGCGACTGCACTCCTTGTCGCGACCCCCTCATTGCTGCGCTTCTTTCGCGGAAACCTACCAAGGGACCCGGTGCGTCTGCTGATGAGATCATTCCTATCGGGCTCTCGACGGCATACCCTCGTCGCGACGGCAAAAAGGTGCTTGTGTCGGGCCTCTCGGCGGCGGCTTGCGGCTTGCGGATCGACGGGGGAGCTTTCGGAGGACTGGCGCCCGTCCTGGTCGCGTCGTCATCACGCCGTCGCTTCGCGCGAGCCTGAGGCCCATCTCCCAGAAAGCCTCTCTCTGCATGCGCCGGAAGTACTGGCGTAGTGCGCGGCGGGCGCGTTCGTGACGATCTGGTCGCTGGCCTCATCTTGCCTGAGGAAGTGCGCACGACTCTCTTCTAGTTCTACTTTCTTACTGTCATTCCTGCTTGTCAACCATGATTTAGCGCCTATGACGCTCAGGGAAGCGCCTCTACAACTAAGTGTACTTAAGTTCATGACGACCGTAGATGAAGTTAGTATGTAGGTCGCTTTCGCTCCCAAGCGTGTTACTCAGGATCTGCAAGGTGAACGATGCATCCCCCTCGCCCTTGACAAATCCATACATCAATACGCAGATCCACCCCGTAGTTCCCCCGTCGTCTCAAAGAGATCCGACTATCTGCTCCCTTGAGTGAGCTCTTCCTCTTCCCGAAGGAAGAAGTGTTGCATTGATAGTCTGCGAGAACCACCCGGTGCCGACGGCGTTCATCATGCACGAATTGCCATGCCGAAAAGACCTCACGGACGTCGCGATGGAAAGCTGCAGCTACACGACACACGTCGGCACGACTGGTTCAGCTGTGATTGTGAACCGATACCGAACACAATAGTTCTCGATCGTCGCGCCCGACGAGCAAGCTGCGTGTACCAAGCTAGTAGCTCGCAGCTCTCATACTCACCTGATTCCCGGCCCATCGCATCTTCCTTTGGACGCTTTTGACGGCGGTCGCGGTACTACTTGTGGGTCATTGTGATTGTGCCCGAGGTCAGGGCGGGAGCGGGGCCGCCTTCATCGTTTACAAACTTGGTTTGCACGCAAACGACATCTCCCACCACCCCTGTCTTCAGGTTCGAACTCACCGAGCAGATGGAGCGCTAAAACACAAGCTAATAGTGCACATTCATGTCAAGCGGAAGCGTCTGGCGCCGCTGTCCAAGAGCCACAACTCGCGATCGTCGAAGCGAAAAGTTGACGCCAAAAGAAATAAATAATTTTTGCGGGTAAATGTAATTGAGTTCAGCCCAACGGTAAAGTATAGGGTCGTCGAGAAGCATAAATATGCAAGCGGAAGGGCACCATGATGCAGAATTGCATAAGTACTCCTCAAAACGAAAAACCTGTAAGAAGTGCACGAGGCTGGTACAAGTAGGAGAACGACCAATACCATTCGCCTCAGTCGTTCTTGAGATGCATGACTTTGGTGCCAGGAGAAATCGTATCGGTATCGCCCACGAATTCGATGAGGTGTCTCTCTGTTGCTGCAAACGAGAGCGACGAAGAGTTAGAACAGAGTTCTCTGGGTAGCGAAGAGTACAACTAGGGTTTACTCGACTTGTACAGTGTTTGTGGAAGAAGGCCCTGAGCAACGGCTGTTTGCCGTATCATACGGTCATGCGGTATGGTCAATTCATTGCAGTTTCCTCGTTGGGTCTGCTTGTTCCGTCCAGTTTTCTCAGCACGTTTTCGACGTCAGCCCGCAGGCGCCGCAGCTCCTCATCTTGTTTTGCACCTCCGACGTGACCGGAAAGGCTGCTGCTCTTTGCGAGGAGATCCTGGAGCGACAATATCAGGAACTCCTCCAGCCCCAATTCACGTCGGACCCAGTTCGACAGAAGCGGCTCGGCTTTCGCGGAGTTGGTTGTGACGGAAGCGGACGATGGACCCACTCCTGTGCGACACGCACCTTCCCCCGGAGGAATGCTGGGAACCGGTTGCTGCGGGTGCTCCACGTCGGTTTCAGGATTCGTGGCGAGGACATCAGCTGCAAGCGTCTCATCTTCGACTGTGCCGGACCGCTGGGGACATTGTGCTGAGGAGGTCTGCGCATCTGTCTCCGTTACTCTTACTTCTGCCACTGCTGCCCGCTCGCCCTCAACACCGGCGAACCGCTTTATCCGCCGTGCCCGCCGCTTGGCCGCCGCCGACAGTTGCGGTTCTGGCGGCGCCACCGGCGGCGCTTCCTTTTTCTTGCCGCCCTTGTCCTTCGCCTTTCCCCCCCGATCGACGCCTCCCGCCCCCTTTCCGGTCTTATTTCCCTTTCCGCCCTTGTTTGCTTCCGCAGCGTTGGCCCCTCGTTTGCTCCCCTTTGCGTGGCGGACAACATGGGGCGGGCTCCCCTCTGCCGCAGCAGCGGCTTCACTTCTGCCTTTTGCGGTGCCCTGCGCGGCCTCTGCTTTGCTGCTCTTGCCCTTTCTTTTTTCCCAGGCTGTGGGGGGCGACGCTTTTGAAACTTCCGGCTCCACCACTGCAAGCTTTACGTCCACTTCAAGCTTCTCGTCGTGGTTATTTGCATCCCTTTTTTTGACAGCAGAAGTGCTAGTTACGGCCGGCGTTTCTTGCACTGACTTCGACCGCGCGCGCGCTCCTTTCGGCTGCACAATCGCTAGTGCTTCCTGCAACGTGGGCTCCGCGGAGAAGTCGAGTATAAAGTCGCTTGCGGGTGCTGCTTCCACTCTTTTTACCGCGGCAGGATGGCCGGCTTCTCCTTGTTTGAGCTTCGCCGCCCTCAACGCCTTTTGCTTCGCGAGAGCCAGCGGCTTTTGCGCTTCACGGGACTTCTCATGCGCACTGCTCGCCGACGTCGGCTTACGCGATGTCGATACCTCCTCCAACCCCGCTTCAGACGAGGAGTCGCTGCTAAGAAAGTTAATGCGCTTCCGCGACCTGGCTTTCGGTTGCGCTCGCAGGCTGCGCGAAGACTCTTTCTGATCTTCCTTACTCGCCTGCCTCGAGCGCGCCCCGGCTCCCGTTTGCGGTCGATCGCTACTTGCGCTCGTGTGAGTCGATTTTTTGCTGGTGCCCTCGCCCTGCGCTGCTGAAGATGGGTGTATCCTCTCCTTTTCTTCAGACGCCAATTGTTGCAGTTTCGCTTTTGGCGCAGCACTTACTGAACCACGACCACTGCCTTTTCTTCCTCGGCTCCTTCTCTTTCCCGCAGCTTCCGCAGCACGACGTGTGCCAGCATTGCGAAACAGTTTCTCCTTTTTTTTCTGGGACTTCGTTGCTCCCACTGCGGACGGTTCGTCGCGAGGCGGCGTGACGTCGTGAGAACAGGTGGATTCCGCGAGCACCAATCCTTCAGCCGCGTCCAGCTGTGCGCATATCTTCTCGAGTTTCTGGCGCCCCCGGCACTCGATCCGGCGCAGGAACAGAAACCTCTGCCTCAACTGCTGGAGGAGGGGAGGTGGTTCCTGCTTTTGTCCGCCTTGTCGCTGTTCTTTTCGGCGCACCCGCACTCGCCTTCTCTCCCCTCGCGTAGCACGAGCAAACTGTCGCGGCTCTCCACCTGCTGGTGCGGAAGCACGGCCATCATCCTCGTCCGGATTTGACAGAAACCCTCCACCTTGCTGAACCTCCACCCCCCGTCGCTTCACATTCGCCCCTACCTCGACGGCATCGCTGAACCCAAGAAACCCAAAGCGGGCGTCTAGGTCAATCGCCGAGAAGCTCCCGCCGTTGTTCGAGGAGCGGCACCCCGACGTCCCACGCTCCACCGAGAGGAATTCGTCGGTTTGACAACCGCCGTAAGACTGCGGAAAAGGACCGCCATCCCCGGAAGTCCGGCTCTGCGACGGACTCCGCCCGGGCGCCTGGCGCATCGCGATTTCGCCACCACAGGGTAGCTCCGTGGGAACATCTTCGCTGTGGTCGAAACTGCCGCTCCAGGCCCTTCCTCCCACGCCCGACACCGCGCTGAAGGGACTGCTGCGAATTGTCATGCCGGACGCTCCAAAGCGACTGCCGCCACCACCTCCACCAGTCGCGCCGAATTCCGCCAGTTGCATCTCTCCAGCCGAGGCGAACAGGTTGCGCGTCGCGGAGGAGGTGCCGGGGTAGTTCTGAAAAGTCAGCGGCCCGTGCAAAAGCCCGTTCACGGGATAAAGGGGGGAGCAGTCGGGTGTGGGCTCGAACGTCCTCCCCACCGGACTGGGTCTAGAAACACGCGCCTGGCCCCTTTCGCTTTCTCCGATCTCGTGGTCGCCCAAAGACGCACTCGGTAGCTGCAGCCCCGCGATTTCCTCGAGCTCTATGTTAAGGGGCGGAGGAGGGGGCGGTGGCACAATGACGTCACCATCTTCCACCAGGAGAGGTTCCGGTTGTGTTTGTCCACTTCTGGTGCGATATGTTGTCCGGCCATCAGCCACAGCCTGCGGAGCTGCCATGATCGCGTCGACCATGTGCATTTCCCGGGTCGTCTGGGTCTGCGTCTGCTGCTCAACGGTCCGCGGTGCGCCGCGGTCATCATCCGACATCAGGTCGTCCAAGAGACTTGCGATGTTTTCCGCTGCCCGGTGTAGTTTCACGTCGTCTTCTACTTCCAGCGGCGGCGGTGGTTGTGGCGGAACCGCGTCAAGGGCCTCATCGTCCTCGTTCGCGCCGTCTCCCCCGTCCCCATCTTCAAGGTCCTGCAGAAAGAAGCTGTTGCTCGTGATTGAGTTCTTCTCATCAAACAAACGACTCTCTTGTTTCCGCGCGCCATCATTTGATCGCGGCTGGTGGTCCACGCACTTCACATTTTCGGGGAGCGCGGTATCACCGGGGGCGTTGAGGGGCTCGGGGTCGTGAACAGCACCGTGTCCGTGGCCCCGCGCCACGAGGTACTGCTCCTCGGGCGATGACCAAAGTGGCGTGCCGAGGTACTCCAAGCCCGGCGCTGCGATGGGGGTCGCGTAGGAGTATGCTGGACTGCACATTTGCATCTGCTTCACGAGCTGCTTCGCATCCTCGAGGATCTCCAGAATTTCATCGTCCTCCAGTGCGAAGGAAGGCCCCTCCTCGTCTTCCTCTGCCCCGTCGGATTGCTCCGCCTCTTCTTCACCTCCATTTTCAACATCAGCTCGTACCTCTTCCTTGCCCTCTTGCTCGATTCCCTCCCCGCGACAAGCACGGCGATCGCCCCCTGCACTAGTAGCGGTTGCACCCCCGCCGCCTCTACCAGAACTAGTCTTCGCAGCATCACCGCGGCGGCTGCCGCGCGCCTTCTTCTTTCCGAGCCTCTTCTTGCCGAGCACCTCTTGCTTGAGGTAATCGATGGAAAAGGAATCCAAATTCTGCAGCACGCGGGAGAAAAAACAGTCCCCTTCGTTCTCGTACGCGGAGTGCAGCAGCTTCGTGACGGAAGACGGCGAAACAGGGTGGCACTGCGGAACAAGTTGCTGTTCTTCTTGCGAGACAAGTTCCTGTTCTTGCTGGTGGTGTGGTCCTGCGAAAATTGCGCCGTGGTGCTGGTCGTGCTGCTGCACAATCTGCTGGTAGGCAGCGGAAGGCCGGAAAGGTGCCGCGTAGGGGTTGAGCCCGAAACTAAACGCCGCCTGCATGGAGGCGGAGGAGCCAACATTCGCGTAGGGAAACGTACTCCCTGATTTGAACCAGCTTCCGACCGCGAATGCCCGCTGCTGAGCCGGGACCGGCTTCGGAAGAATGAGCGTCCGTCGGGGGGCGGGCCACCCACCGAATCTCTTTGTGTGCGAAGGAGCGCTGCGAAAGCTGCGCACAAGTTGCAAGCTCCTACCTCTGCGAGCCGACGTTTCACCGCCACCGAAAACTGGGTGCCACATGCGGGGCGGAGCATCCAGTTCGCGCTGGAATTTATGAATTTCTCGCTGGACATCAACGACGTGTCCCCGGCGTCGTTGTAGCCTGCTTTTTGGATCTGGCGCAGCCCGTCTGTGGTCGGCAGCCCTTCGGACCGGGAGCGCCTTCTTCTGTTGCTGGTCGTGAACAGAAAAACTTTTACTGACTGGCAGCTTTCCCTTGGGTTTGTTCGGGGCATGCATCCGACTCCGAGTCGGATGGTATCTTCTCGTTAGCAATTGTCTCTGCCTGCAGCCCTGTTTCTTCTGCAACTTTTTCCTCTTCGCGAGTAGTTCGGCCCGATGCAGGAACTGCTGGCGGAGAGACTCCTTCTCCCACATCGCGTTCCTTGCGACGCGTTCTTTCTGCAGTTCGACGACGAGGTGCCCCGCGAAGGTGGTAGAAATCCTGTTCGCTTCATCGTCATCTTCCTGCTGTGGCCTGTTCGCTGCAGCTGCATCGCGTTCTCGTCGTTTCCGACGCTGCAGAAGCAGTTGTCTTTGCTGCTGTACCCGCTTCAACAGACATGGACCGGAAGCCATTCTCCGCTTCTTCCGAGAAACAACTGTCTCGTAGTTGTACTTCATCTTGCGCCGGTTGGATTGCCGTCCAGTTTTTACCGCGGAGCCCGAAACCACCAACCGACCCCCCGCGGCAAGGAAGTGCTGAATCCGCATCAAGTCGCGGCCGGAGTAGAGGATCTCCCGCCACGCCGGGTGTACGATCGCGGACAAACCGTTAGTACCCACAAGAATCCGCCCCTTGCACCTACTCACAATGCTGCTCGGCGACTGCAAGTATCGCGCAAGGTCGAGCACGAAGTTCTGTTGCGAATGCGATTCGAGGAGTTTACGACGATGCGGCCGTCGATAACGTGCGTTCTTGCGCGACTTCTGGTTTGGACCTTGAGGATGAGGATCTTGCGACGCGACCCCGTCGACAGCGCGCGTTGACGAGAGACACTTTATGTGCAGCCAGCTCAAATAGTTTCGCACACCCTCGCGGACCTTCCAGAGAGCCAGATACGGGAGAGACTTTTCTCCTTCGGCGCCGTGATATTCGACAAGGAATGTGAGGACGGCGGCGCACGAAGTGAAGCTGTACTTCGAATCGAATAAGTTGACTCCGAGGTTCCTGCATTCCCGCATCGCGTTTTGATAACCCGCTGCAAGTTTCGTCAACACCTTCGCGAAACGGTCGCGCTCGTGTGGCTCCAGCTTAATATTCTGCGGCGAGCGCGGAATGGCGCCGGAAACCTTTTCTACGTTCGCGGCCACTGCGTCGACGCTGCGTGGAAACTCATCTTGCGGAGCGGCTTTTGGTGTGACGACCCCCAACAGCGCGGGAGCGCGTGCGCCTTTATTTTGCCGCATCTCGAGTACTCTGCGCCAAGCCGCTTCGAGATCTTCATCTTCCACCCCTGGTTTAGAACTGGTACGAGCATTTGCTTCATCATCGTTGGCGTTTTTCGTGTACGCATCGCTGGAATCAGGGCCGTGCGTCGCTAGTTTTCGCTCGCTTCTATCGGCGTTTTCCCTCTTCCCGACTCGTCGCAAGCCCTGCACCCGCACGGGCAGCTTCATCTGTGGAAGACCTGCGAAGAGCAACTCGGCCCACTCTGATTCGAGCTGTGGACCGAGTTTTCCGGCGTCATCGAGGACATTCTTGCTGCGCGCCTCCCTTCTCGCTGCGCACGGCGCTGCACCGAATACGGTTTCGAAGAAACTCGGGGGCGCGGCGCCGTCGGCCCCCGACCCAGCCCACAGTTCTCTCGTAGGCAACGGCGCCAGGAGTACACGACTGGGGTTCCGACGCGAGTTTTTGTCCCATTTCGCAGACTTTCTCCCGATACCTCCATCTCCATCAGCCGGCCTTGGACGACCAGGAGTCCTCTGGGTTTCTGCTTCTGCATCAGGCTTTGCGGCGATCTTCATCAGCCCGAGGACTTGCCGCTGTAGGACGCCCTCGTCGACGAGGTCCTCGTCGTCATCGAGATCTTCGACCCGACGCGATTCCGCGCACAAGGGGATCCCGTCCGGCGACACGGCCAGTGGCGTCGTGGAGCTGCTGCTGCGTGCCGTACTCTCGAGGATCCGGTCCATGACGTCGGAGTTGTTTAACGGAGGACCCGCGCCGACTCCTTCATCTTGCTCTTCTGGCTGCCGTGAAGACGGTCCCAACGCAGGAGGTGGCGCTGTCGGTATTGATGAGGACCGCATGGAGGCGACGTTCTGCAACAGGAGCTGGTAGAAACCCGCGGAGTCGTCATTGTGCAGGATCGTGCCATGATGAATCCCCGCCGACCCCGCTTCAACGTGATCATCTTCTCCGGTGGAGAGCTGCTGGTTGTAGCGCTCCTGCGCTGCTGTTGCATTTTCGCGCCCAGAATTGCCTCGCGGAGGGGAAGCAGAGGCTTTCGCACGTCCTCGTGACTTCGTGTTTCTAGCTGAGCCGCGCGCTGCTGCTTTGGCGGCCGCCACCACCCCGCTTCTTGGGGGCACGACTATCGACCCGGCGAGCGGACGAAAATCCGACACGTAGCCCGCAAAAGACGAAAACTTTCGGACGTTCTGGCTCATGTTCGGCTTGCTTCTCCTACCCCCGCCACGACTCTTGTTGTGCGCCTCTGCCCCAGTTGACGAAGAACTACCCCCGATAACGAAGTTCGGATACAACGGGTGCTGCGCGGGGTGCTGGTTCTCCTTTCCGGTTGCAGAAGATGAAGACCCGTACTCTATCTCTCCCCCCGTCATCTGCTCCATAGCTGCTGCTCCTGCCGCACCGTCGCAATTAGGAGCGCCCTTTGACTTAGAACGCCTCCGAGTGAGCACCCGCCGCAGCTGCGCTGGCCTACGCCGCTTTGGACTGCGCTCGTCATCCGCGTCGGACCCTACCTGTTGCAGAAGTAGATTCGGTCACAGTACAGTAACGCTCGTCTGCGATTTGTTCGGCGATTAACTCTGTCTTCTATGAGCGCAGCTTCTATTTGCGATGTACCGTAGCCGTACCTGTTTCGGTTCCTCGCCTTTCGGGGAACTTACTGGTCCGGAAACTTCGGCCAGCTCCCCCATGTTGGCCCGGACAAGCGAGACGAAATCCATTTCGCCTCCGGCTGCGGGCAGGTGGGACGGGGAAGTTTGCCGCTGCTCCGAGAAAAATAGCATCGACAGACGGCGGCTTTAGTTTCAAAAAAAACCTCGAGGACTCAAGTACTTGCCTGAAAGAGAGAGCAGTGGGACCTCAACTACGTGAACAATAAGTATACGCGGCCAGGGCCACCAGTAGGAGGAAATTATAAATAAATATCCATAGTCACTGAAGCCTGGTGGATTCGTTCTCACTCGACGAACGCTGCACGGAAATTGAAATCACTCCGTTTTTTTTGCGGCGACATTGCACTGATAGCTGCAGAAGCAGGCGCTCCCGAGCGACGTTTGGCTGTGATGCAGCTGTGGACACATTTAATACCGAGCCTGGTCAACATGCCGACTCACTGTGGCTGGACCCAGGGGGAAAGCCTCGTGCGCAGACTTTTGTTTATTTTGCAGGATCGCAAATAATACCTTTTTTATAAACTTATGTCAAGTAAACAAAGCTCTGCAATCAATCTCGAAGAGGATGCGGTTTCTTGTACTACGTCCGAGAACGGCTTCTGTTTTTTGTGTCGGTCTGGAAAGTATGAAGAACAATGCTGGAGAAAGTGGACTTGGCAAGTGGCAATGATAACGCAATTGGAGTTGTACAGGGTGTAAGTCAAAGATCTGCGATAGCTCCTGGGCGGAGGCCTTTCTTGATTCCAGGCGCACACGGAGCACCTCGACCATCTTCGGGAGAGGACAAGGAGAAGGACTACAACAGAAAAAGCTGGCGAGCAAGGTGGTAGGTGGAGAACATAAGTGTCTGGTCGTAGTGTGGCATTTGAAACTCGTATCGCTGTTAAAGCAAAGCTGTTGGCGAATCAGATGACCTAGAGGCATTTTGCCTCAGGTATTGTGTCAGAACAGGACGTGGTATACACACGAAGATGAAAGAACAAGCGCGGAAATAAAGATTGCTTTCCCATGATAGCCGCAGCTGTTTCGAACTTACCTATTGTACGAATACGAAAGTACGAAAAGTAGGAGGAAAAAAGGTAAGAAACAGGACTCATCCCCCCGTCTCAGCCAAGGAAGCAAGATTTGCCGCATCTACACTTTCGTTGTTCTTGCTTGGCAAAATCACGACTAGCACCCGCCCGCTGCCCGAGTGGTTGCCCCGTTCGCGTTTCCGCCAGCCCCTTCGATCCCCAAAACCTTTCTGAAGGAGTCCTGCGCCACCGTCGTCGCCCGTGCGAAGAGCAGCTCCGGCTTTTTCAGGTCCTCGTTTTTATTCCGCGTCACGCGAAGTGGCCGGAAGTCGGAGCCAAAGACCTTCATTTGCTGCCCAGCACCTTGCTCCTGCTGTTGTTGCTGGATCTGCTGCTGCACCTGCATCATCAATTGCTGCTGCTGGTGCGCACCGCCATTGGCAATGGCATGATGCCCCTGTCCGTCTCCAGGTTGTGATCCTGCTCCTCCCCCGAGCGGGCTATTGTTCATCATCTGCAGCATCCCTGCTTGAGGGCTGAGGTTCATCAGAGGATTCTGCGGACTCTGCAAGTGAGCGGGATGCCCCGGAAGCTGGCCCGCAAAATTGTGCTGCTGGTGACTCGGCGCGCCAACCGGTCCGGGGGGCGAAGACAGCTGCGCGGCGGGCATCGCGGGGCTGTCGTCGTGGAAAGTTCTTCCAATGACATTGTATGCAAGCCGCTCGTTCGTTTGAAGAGCCGCGTTTTTTTTTTTTTGCTAATAGTAAAATATTTTATCGCTCATATTACATGGAGATAGAATCGCATCGTATTTGTAGTGGCAAAGCCTACAAATTGTACCTCTCCTGATGCTTCCCGACGGCAGTGCGCTCCGACGTCGGCGTTCCGCTCCCACCGTTTTCATCCTGGTGATATGGAAGGCCAGATGCAAAAAGGCATTAGTGCACAATGATCGAGAGGCATCGCATACAACATGAAGCAAGCAGGAACAGCTGAAACAAAAGCAAGTACAACCTGCGACGTCTGAGTACCTTTAGTCGCTGTATCTGGTATTCGAAGACCGTGATTTGCTTCCGCGTTTTCTCCGCCTCCCCTTCTAGTCGCCCAAGCTTCCCTTTCGCGTCCGCCAACGCGCGCTCGAGCCGCTCCAGCGTGCGGGGCTGTTTTTATCGTTCGTCGATGATCACGAATTATTGATAATTTGGTTGCATTTTAAACACAGAAGCGAACAACGCAGCTCGTTGTTCATTATTTATACGGCTTCGACTACCCGCGCCGCTTTCATGGATTTTCTGTCGATTTCCGACGCCGGCTGCCGCTGCTGCCCACTGTTTTCGCGGGGAGACGGCTTCGCGGTCTTGCCGCTAGTCTCGGCCCTCATCACAGAGAGGTCCGGGTGCGCGCCGCCAAATCGCCCCGTCGTCGATCGCAGCATTCTGTGTTGGTGAGCGGCTGCGGCCTAAAAAGAACTTATTGATTCGTGTCCTCTTGTCTTTTTGGCCTCGTTCGTCTTCGTTGTTAGTGAACAACTGAAGGTAAAAACTGGCTAGTGTGGTCAACAACAAACAGTGGCTCGATTAGGCGAAAGCTCCTCGAGGCTAGCTCATAGCATGCTTACACGAGGACGCAAAACCAGAACGTCAACGGAAACGTTTTCCACCTCTCTCCCTCGCGTGCCATGCGCCTTTGTGACGAACCAGCACTGAAAAGGCTCTCTCAAACTCAGCCTAAAACAATGGTACGAAGCGCTGTTGGGTGCTCGGAACTTCTGCGTGGAAGTAGTTGCAGTATTGAGGAACACATCGACATTTCTCGCTTAGCTCCTCCAAGCGCCCGCGCCGTTTTCATGGAAGAAAGAAAGTTTTCTTGTCTGCTGCTGACGAATGTGTCCGCACGCTGGCCAGCGAAGGCAATGAAGCAGAAGGCCGAGCGTATTCATTCTTTGACGCCGGCTGCAAGCATGTCAAAGTCATCGTGGAACAAAATATCCTTCGTGCCGCTTTCCGCCTCTAGCATCGCTTCCAAGGCCGCGTCTTCCATTTCCGAGTCACTGTTGGCCGCAAGATCAGCTGCCGCAGCTAATTGTCGTTCTTTTTTACGGGATTTTCCCCTTCCCTCGGCCTTCTTCTTTGCCTGTATAGCCGTATTGCGCTTCATCTTCTTCACCTTCACGCTTTGTTTTCTGGTTGCGGGGGCTGCCGTTCTTCTTGTGGTTGGAGCTACAGTCCTAGTGTCGTCGTTTCCGTCGCAAGCCCTCTTCGTGGCTCCATCAGCCGCTGGACAGCACGTTCCGCTGCCACCGAGCGAAACAGCGACGAATTTGGTCGCGATTTCCTTCCGGTAGTGCGGATGAAACCGCGTCTCGAACAATTGGAAAAGCTGGTAAAACTTCCGCAGGTGCTTCTTCTCCAGCATTTCGCCAGCAAGCGTCTTCCAGCCCCGCGGGTCGCCAACGGACAACATGCTGTAGTTGATCAACTGTGCGGAACACAAAGCGACGCGCACGTTGAGTGCCGGTACGGCCACGCGCTTCAGGCTGCTTTCCCTTTCGGTCGGGGTCGTGCAGTCCGTTACTTCCTCGTCGGCGCTTGATGCGAGCAGGTTGGGCGGCTCAAAAGTCGTTCCCTCGTTATTCGTGAACGCGAAGCTGAGGGCGATGCGAGCGGGCGCGGTGGACGATGCACCAGCTTTCCCCTGATTTCCCCAGTGAATCACCCGGTGCGTATGACAGCAGAAGCCGCCCGCCTTCACCGCCGCACAGTAGATATGCTGGTACGCGCTCTTTTCTTTCTCGAAGCACTTTTGCAGGGGGCAGCTCCCGTTCATCTCCGCATCGTCCCCCGCGTAGTACCCTGGGTCCACTATGCAGAGAAAATTCGTCCCTGTCCCCACTTTTCGTCAACTTTGCTGAGAGCCCACGGACTCGAAGGGGGGGGGCAGACCAATACTCAAAGACTTGACAAGGAGATGTTTTCGGGACATGTTGTGTAGGCGTGTCTAGCTACGGGGTCTCTTTTTTTCGGTCAGGAGACGCCGGATTGTAGTGCGGCGAGCGTCGACAAGCCACTCGCGCAGCGTTTTCGCTCCAGGCTCAAAGGCAGACCCAAAGAGTCCGCGAAAACTAACCAAAATTGATGATTACGGGGACAGGAATATTTTTCCGTTGCATATCTACCGTCGCAGACACATAGTGAAGGCAGGAAGCCTGCGGCGTGGCGTCGGTAAGCGCGACCCAGCAGGTGAGGTAGCGCGCGAGATTCCTTTCCTCCTCTCCGTTGACAGCCACGAAAGTCGTCCTCGGGTCCTCCGATTCGTGACCCTTTGGCTGCCAGGCCTCCGGCTGCCGGTCGCGGTGGGGGGAGAAGCCCACGCCGTCCACCACATGGAAACCAACAATATCGAAGCAGAAACTGTTTCTCTTCGAAGTCACTTCGTCCATCCAGGACTGACAGTGTTGGGCAAGCTCCCAGGCCTCGTCGTATACCGCGAGAAACGTGGCCGGCCATCCATGAACATGGAGGATCAGAGCAGCTCGGGAAAGCAACGAAGTGAGGCACTGCTTTTTGTTTTCGTTTTCGTTCAGGAAGCTTTCTGGCGGAATAACGGCGTATCCATGCGTCTGAAGGTCGGCACGGTAGCTGCTTGCTCCAGGCCAACACTTTTCTTGAGTACTGCTTTTACTCTCGCGTGCAATGGTGCCAGAGCAAGAAGACAATAAGCTGCTACTACCATCCACGGTCAGAAACGGCACCAGCGCTTGCCAATAAGCAGCAGTCTGCATCTCGTCGATGGACACCGTGAGGACGCTTTTAATTGCGTGATCCTCCCTGTGCTGCAGCGGGGGCTGAGGGCTTTCTCGTGCAGCTCCATTCCGCTTCGCCTTCGCACCCCTTCCCGTCCGCTTCAAGGTCCTTGCGGCGGATGATGCCATTTTCATTTATAAAAAAGTTCAGCTGAGCAAGACACGCAGATGCGTGCTTGTGTCCGGCGTCGGGAATTCGATGGATTGCAGCTCCGGGAACAACCAAAATTTATTCATTGTCGTCTGTTTTCATACATAGCAAATAAACATAGACTCTATACATAGGCTTTCTTCAGCATTTCTTTGCAGTGGTCACATACTGACTCACAGAACCTATGCATAGAAAAACTTGGTCCTACTCTTATTACAATACGGTAGCAATAGCATAAGTAAGCTAGTAGAGCAAGAGGATCTGCCTGCCACGGCTCATTTGTGATCTTCTTCAACATTCTGCATCCGCTTCGCAAATGAGATCGTATTTGAAAACCGGCCAATTACACTGACCGCCAAAGCTGGTACAAGAGTAATGGCTGCAGCTCCGAGCCTCACCACTCCCACATTCTTGTACGCTTGCTCCACGTCAAAAACCTGGTTGAGAGGCTCATTCATTTTTTTCTGCAGGTGATGGACTGTTTTCCTTTCCTCCACAGATTCCCCATGTTGACCATCATGTTATATAGCTCGCTAACGTGACAAATTCTTGCACTTTCTGTTCTTTGTAAAGAAGAGTAGGCTCGTTGTTCGTACGTATCTATAATTCCCACTCGCAAAGTGGTACAGCGCAGCCGCACGGCGAGTGACCGTAATTTCTTGGAAAAGAGTTGTAGCAGACAGAGTAGATTCACTTGTTGTTCTTGTTGAATTTCAAATAATAGAAGCAAGTTTATTCATGATCAATCGCACCTTTTAAATGGAGCATCGAGCGGGAGCAACTACGGATTAAAGCAAGCTGTTCAAGACGTCTTTACAATCTAGTTTCTTTTGTCGATATTTTCGTTGAACTTCCACTACCACCGTTCTTGTATTCCTGGTTTATTGCTTGTCAAAGAGTGCCACGTCGTTTAGTTTTGTAGAGAGACCTGCTCTCAGATACATAGCAATCTCCACGTTGTACATAAGAGTGATATTATTTTTGTCAATGAAAAAAATGACGGTAACATTACGAATCTATCATTCCACGATGAAAATCAGCTACACTATACTTGTTCGTGCCAAAATTTTAGTAAAGAAATAGACCGAGCCTCTTCCGGCATCGGAATACGCGGGCGCGGGCCAGAAGCGAGTCGGGTCTGCAATAGCGAGAGCCATTGTTGACCCTAGTTACTCGACTTTTTCTCGGCGATGGTGATCTGAACACTAACAGCGACCTCGTAATCAAAATCACACCATTCAAAGGATCTATCTTGGATCTGGCCTGCAATTTCCTGTTTCTGTCACGGTGGTGTTTGGTTGTTACCACGCCTTCCCCACGACGGCCTTTCCACCGCCGTACCACGAACCGAAGTAGCCTCCCTTCCCGCCACCCCCGTACCAGTCCGCCTTTTTCCCGCTCTTCCCGTACGTCTTGTCCCATCCAGAAGAGGCCCCCCACGCCGAAGTGCCGTACCCGTAGTTGTACCCGCCGTTATGATTTCCCCACGAGCCTTTCTTTCCCGCGTTTTTCCCACCGCTGCCCCCAGACGAGGACCCGTCCTTTCCCCCGACACGACCGCCGGACGACGCTCCTGACTCAGAAGACGCAGCTCCCGACTCCTTGTCTTCTTCGTTGGTTTGTGCGGCACGGACATCTTCTCCAGCACTGTTCTTTTCGCCTGCAGGAGGAGTCGCCGTCGTGGAACCAGTTCCATGATTGCCATCCTTGCCGGTATGGGCAGTTCGCGGATTCGATGAACCGCCAAAGCTACCGTCGCCCAAGGCTCCTCCCCCGTTCACGTAGGCGTTCATAGCTGCAGGGTTTGCGCCATGGTTCCCACTGCCGTTGTAGCAGGGATCCTTGTCGTAGATGATGTCTCCCCCGGCCCTGGAGGTGATGTACAGGCCACCCGGAGAAAGCTGAAAGCAGTCCTGCACGACCTTGCACAGGTTTTCCACGTCGTGCTGCCCGTAGTAGGAGGGAAAGCCGTGCTTCGGGTGGGTGCCGGACAGGTCGAGGAGCTTCAAGTGGTTGAGGCAGCCGCGCACACCCGCCACCTTCAGATTGTGGAGATCGTTGAACACCTCGGTGACGTTGCACCACTGCGAAAAAAGGGAGGGAAGCAGGTCGGTGGAGGCTTTCTTGCCGCGTCGGGCGGAAGTGACAGTGGGGCACGTCGTGGTCGTGGTTGAATTCGAGCCTGATGTCGCGTTCGTGCCAGCCGCAGCAACTTCGGGCACTTTTTGTTCTCTCTTCTCCCCCTGCTGTTCTCCTGTAGAATTCACGGGGCCGGATGCTGTAGCTGCCCCCTCGCACCCGTCGTCGCGAGTTGGCGTCTTTTCTACCTCCCCGAGCGTCTTTTTCGCGTCGACACCCACCTGCAAGGCTCTCTCCTCCGCCGCAAACGCAATGACGGGCAGCGTCTTGGCCGCGATGACGGGCAGCAGGTAGTTCAGATCATAGTTCCCGCTGGTGCAGATCAACAGTTCTTTTCCGTAACTCTCCACTTCCAGCACCCCTTCCAACTTGGTCGTCGTGTTCTCCTCTTCCTCTTCGTCTTCACCAAGTGGCGCAGGCTGCTCAAGTTCAACTTCAACCCCGCTATCTTCTGGCGTCGGCGTCACAAGCAGCTCGCGGTCCTTCAGGTCGCCAGTACCAATGGAAGCCTCCGTGCTCACGGCGCTGTCCGTGTTTGACGTTTTCGTGGGGGAACACGCCGGCCCCGCCTGCGCCCGGGCTGCGACGGTGCACTGAGTCAAGGTATGTGGATAAAGTTGAAGTTGTGCAGGGATAGTATAGTTCTGCTTCTGGTATAAGCAAAAGTATACTATACTTTTTTTCGAGATGTATAATCGCGGGTTTTCAATTTCACAGAACAACCACTACAGTGCGCATCCAAGGAAAAGCATGTGGCTGTGTTCGATCTATCGGTAGTGGGAAAAGCAAAACGATGTACATACCACTCCCGTAGCCCTCTCCGCGTGGAGGCTGAAGCCAAACTGCTGGAGCCATTTTTCCAGATCCTCGAGTAACGTCGGAAAGTCCACAGCGTTCGCGCGGTTTTTGTTCGAAACCCATCGGTGGAAGCGGCTGACTTCCTTGCCTCGCTTAGAAATCAGAATACCTGTTCGAGTTCGACGTGAAACACTACAACACATTCATACATTCATAATTGCGGCTGCGGGAACGCACCCCTAGGAAGTGTGAATAAGAGAGATCCATCGGTGTGAACTGAAAGTGAATAAACACGAACATTTTTATTAAAAATTTATACAAGGAAACTCCACGATTTCGTCCCGAGAGCCGTGCAAGTCCAGGACGAGCATGTTGTACTTGCACCCTTCCTTCGGCATGAACTGGAAACGACTGCTCGCGAACCTACAGTGGAGAGGTGGGAGTTGTGAATTTTGATTTTCTGACGAAGAGAGAACTCTTCTTGCTGAGTAGACACGCGCTTCACTTACTCAATGCAACAGCAGACGCTGCTCCACCTCTACCTTCAGCAAGAAGTTCTACATGCATCTACAGGATGAAAGTACTTGTAGTATCGCACGCCTATTTTTTCTTGCACTTGCCGCTTGAGCACGATGTCGTCGGGGTTTAGCCAGTGCTGGCGTAAGAACTCTGCATACGCCAGATCGTGCGAGAAGTGGCAGCGGTGGCCGAACCAGCAGTAGCCCGCGTTGTGGTACACGCAAGGGATTTGCTTTTGCAGCAATCGGTCCACCACACCGTCCTCGCTGATTAAGTGGCCGCCGGGGTTATGGTGCCCGTGCAAGCCGCTGCCCTTGCAACCGCCGTGATTCATCATCCCAAAATGATGATGATGCACGCTCGGACCGCCAGCGAAGGGATACTGGGGCACGTTCGCCGTATTCCCTCCCGGAGGACCGAAGGGTGTGGGGAGACCGGCCATCGCGGCAGCACCATACGCTGCGGCAGCGTACGCAGCGTTCTGGTGCATCCAGGCGGGAAGATTTTTTCCCGCGCCGGGGGCGCCCGCTCCGGGACCCATGCCGGGACCAAACTTTCCGCCGCCCGCAGCAGAACCGGTACCGGAAAGCATCTGGAAGGCGGCCCCCGGTCCGCCTTTCCCCATAGTTGTCCCCGCGAAAGGAATTCCTCCAGCAGCGCCAGCTCCTGCTATGCCTGCTCCACTTCCACCTCCTGGTCCAAGCATCCCCGGCGGCTGGTACGAGTTTTCGTGGTTCAAGTACGCGGCAAGCGCACTTCCCTTCGGTAGAGGCCCCACCGCAGCGGCATTGCGCGAGCCTGCGTACGCGTCGAGATGGAGTCCGCCTTTCAGGCCGCTGCGGAGCATGCGCTGGCGCTCATAATGGTTCGCAAACGCAGCTCCCTTCCGCACCGCCGCTGCGGCCACGTTCCACGCTGCCGCGAGAGCCGCCTCCTGCTCCATCTGCTGCTGGAGGGTCAATTGTTGACCGCCTTTCGCACTCTGCTGCTGCTGCTCTCCGGCATTTCCGGCAGCATTTTCGAGAAGGACATTCTGAGGTGACAGCTGCAGCTGCTGGCTTGTTTGCCGTTGCGTTTGTATTTGTATTTGTTGCTGTTGCTGTTGCAGCGCCGTCCCCGAAGCGTGCGGTCTGATCCCTGGAGGGTAGTACCCTGGGTGCGACGTAGGCACCGCCGGCGATCCCTGGTTCGCCGCCGCCACCACCACCCCGCTCTGTTGGTGTTGCACCAGCTCCGGAACAATTGTATGCTGGCTGGTCTCCGTTGCAGCATGGGCCGGATGTTGTTGTGTGTGTCCGAGGAGTCCGCCGACGACACCTCCGACGTCCTCCGCCCCGGCCTGCATTCCGTATACGCTCTGCATTTGATGCCCCACCAGACCCCCGACGATCTGCGGCCCCCCCAAATGGTCGTGGATGTCGTGCTCCAAGATGATCTGCTCGCCGGGCGCCCCAGCTGGGACGATGCCTGCGGCCAGAACACCTGCAGGAAGATGCACGCCAGAAGCGACCGAGGAGGTGTGCTGCAGCAACACCGGGGTCAGTTGGTGGTGGAGGTGGTGGCGCTGGGCTGGTTGGAGGTCGTGGTGGATCGTGGTGGAACCAGAAGCGTGGTGGTCGTGGTGGCGCGCAGCCTGCCGCTGCTCGAGCAAATCAGGGCTGAGATGCGCCTGCCCCAGCAGTTGCGCCTGCTGCTGCTGCGCCAGGGGAGAGGCCGTCAGCTGCGCCCCTTCCTGAGGAAGAAAGTACATGCGAGAGAGACTCCCTCTGGAGCGTTCTTTATCTTTTGGGGGGTAGGTAGACTAACACTTTTCAGTCTGTTTCAGTTCTTTCACAGTTCTTATACCAAAAAATGAAAACGTCGGAAACGCTTCTCGAAGCGGCTACGTATAGTTTTGAATTGCCGGCGCGACGGAGGGATTGACAATGCTGGAGAAACAAGGCACGCCCTTTACCTTTTGATGAACGCCCGGCTTACTTATTAATTTATAGTTTCCTCTGGTCGTTCTTTGCGGTTCCTCTCTCAATTCGTCTCTTCGACTCCGGTCTGCATTAGAAGTGGCTTTACGCCTTCATTCGGATTGCTGCTCGCCTTCAGTCTGGAGTGGACATTCCTCCCTCTCCTCGCATGTGTAGTTTTAGCCGCAAATATGTTTTTTTGAAAAAGACAGGGCGCATTCACCTCTAAGGGGCCCCGGAAAAGACAGAATCCCCAAAACACCTTTTCGACCGTCACTGCGAGCGTATAGCGCCCGTCCTCGCGGATGGGGAAGGGGATGATTTCTATTCTATATTTAAGAAGTTCGGAACACCAGTTGGTTCGCCTTCGCAAGACGGAAGTCAACAACTCAGCGCGAAGGTCAGATAGATTCGCAAAGAAATACTTTTCCAGATCATTGCAGCCTACTTACCACCTCAGCCACCTTTGATTCGTCTGTCTCTGTCTTGCCCTACCTTGCATCGTGGTACGGATCGCTCCATGGTAATCTCTTTCGTCCTGGGAGCAACAAGATCGTCTTTCTAGACTAAGCGTGCAATTGTTGTGCGGGTCCAGAAATTTAGTAGCTGTCCTGCTTCGGCGCGTTGCTCCCCGTTGCCTTTGCGTGTCTCTCCCTGAGGAGAATCGCGCGCGCAGCGTAGCGCAAGTCCAGCATCTTGCCGAGCTCAATGTCGTTGCGTCTGGACCACAGTTTTTCGCGCAGGTGGTGCTTCTTTATCACCTTCTTCGCATCTCGAGCGCGCTCCTTCTTCTTCCGCCAGATCTTGCATTTCTGTTGCGGGAGATTCGCAGTTCAAAGTCCTAAGTAAAACATCAGTTTCATGGCAACCACTAACTATCCATGAAAGAACGGACATTTTCAAGAATAGCGAGACACGAGATTGAAATAAAACATACGCGCACAGCGGGACACGTGTTTGCGTACCTGAAACGCTCGCGCGAGTCCCATCAGCCGAATGTTCCCGGACATGGCTTGCTGAATCGCCGTGCGCCCGGTTTTGTTTTTCGTCGACGGCTTGGTTTTCCCTGTATGAATTCGCCCCAGATAGCGCTTAGTCACGTAGCCGTTTTTCTGCCGCGCCTTGTTGTAACAGACCCTGTGCGTGTGTGATAATGAGGCATCGCTGCGCAGGTCCTCGAACGGGGTCTCGTCGTTCCTTCCTGCGAGCACGCCGAAGACGCCGTTCGTTTTGCGCGTGCCACCGCCCCCGGTCGCGCGGGCGGCTGCTTCTCGCCTCGGTACCGCCTGCGTGCAGAGCCGCCGA
>RXOD01003905.1:0-38039 GCA_005223375.1 Amoebophrya sp. AT5.2 | reverse complement strand
CCACCTGCCGCTGCCGAGCGGCAATTTCGACGGCCGGGAGAAGGAGCACGCGCTCGTTGGGTGCAACTTCGTGCGCGAATGGCTGAAGAAGCGCGTCGAGCAGGTACGGGAGGCCGTGCGCCGCATCGGGAGTCTGGCGGCAGACGAGGCGGCGTTCATCTACGAGGTAAACCGACAGCTGGACATGAACTCCGTGGCGGGGTCGTCGACTACGTGTTCCCCCGTTTCCGCGGTGTCCTGCGACGACCTGGCGAAAACCCTGGCCGCGTTCTTTCCTAGCGAAAAGGCCGCGCTGCAAGTGTGCGTGCGGCAGATCTTCGACGTCTTTTTGGCGTTCGGGCCCCTGGAAATCGACGCGAAGTTTCTGGTGTCCGTTTTCCAGGCCTACCTGGAGAAGAAACAGGAGGGAGCATTCAAGGCGAAGCGGTGCATCGTGGAGATGTCGCGACTGGGAAAGAAACTCGACATGCGGGAGTTGTTTCGTGCGTACTCTTTCCCCGTCGACGCGCTCGTGGCTGTCGACCCGGCCCCGACCAGAAGCGGCAACGGGACCGGCCAGCCGCGATTCCGTGCCGGCTCGGAAGGAGCGGCAATGGCAGCGGGAGGCGGTGGTCCTCTCGCTGGCGGTTTCGACCCAGCCGCTTCACGTGGCCGCGCTGGGTCCGACTTCCTGCCACAGTCGCGGCGGGTGAACTTCGTGCAGGGAAATCGCGTCGCCCGCGGCACGATCACAAGCCGGAACAAAACTGTCTCTTCGCGCTCACCGAGGATGCGCGCAGATTCCGGAGGAAACCTTGCGCGGAGTCCAAGCGGTGGCGCGAACGCGACTGCCCTGAAGACGATGCCCTTCGCGCAGTCGGCGTTTGCGCACCTCGCGCCGGCGGAAACTCGAGAAAATGGCGCAGGGGCAGAACAAGGGTTCTGCGAGGGCGACAATCAAGAGGATGCCGGATACAGAAGTGGTGCGGGGGAAGAGGCCGGCATTTCGAGCTTCCGGCAATCGACGTTTGAGCGGCGGCGCATCGCAGTTGTGCATCGGAAGGCGTTCGAGCACGTGGTGGGCAGCGAACTTCTGCCGGGAGGGGAGTGGTGCGCCGCGATCCCGTGCTTATCCGAGTACCTGGAGGTCCGGAGTCACAAACGTCACGTCGATCTGGACCGGCTGCAGCGTGAAGTCGAAACCCCGGGTTGCTCGGACGCGAGGCAGTACCTTTTCGTCGGGGAATTGTCTCCGCAGGGGGACGTCGAAATGACGCTCGGAGAGGCAGGTGCCATACGCCTATCGAAGTTTTGGAAACACACTTAAGTATCTAGGGGCGTCAGCTTTTCGTAGTTTTCGTTTTCTACGTACATTAACATTTCCGGCAGAGTCAACATCTATGATCAGCCATTTTGATGAAAGTCCAGGTCTCCCGGCCGCCTCGCGACCTTCCGCATCTTCGCCCCTCCCTCCCCCAGCCGAGCAGGACTCCCAGGTCCAGTCCCTCCCGAAGCTTCCTTCCCACCCCGCCGCGGTCAACATCATCAAGGAAATCCTCTCCCTTCTCATCTCCGGCTGCACGAAAGTGGAAAACTGCATCGCCATCCTCGACAACGCGGCCGCCCTGATAGCGCGCAACCCGAATCGGGACGACGTCGCGATCGCCGTCGCCGCCTGGCGGGAGCTCGGGCTCGCCACCTCCGGCCTCGCGGCCGTGCTTGCCCTCCAGGCCTTCTGCAGCTGGAACTCGAAAACGAACCGCATGGAGGTGACCGGCAAGAACGTGGAGAAGCTGCAGAAGGTCTTCTTCTACTTTTACGACTTTGAGAACAACTCGCTCTTCCTGAAGCTGTTCGAGGTGATTTTAGCCTCGCACGTGGACCCGCTGAAGGCGTTCAAGATCCTCGACGCGGACGGCGACGGAAAACTGACGATCGACGACTTCATCCTGATGCTGAAAAAACTCGGGCTACCACTCTCCGAGTCGGACAAGGAGTGCTACGAGCGGTACGGCAGCGGGAAGAAGTACTTCACGCTGGAGGAGTTCATGGAGTCCTTCAACCGGTTCCGCAGCCGGCGGTTCGGGCTCGTGGAGGAAGGGGTGAACCATTTTTCGAGCGTTGGGGGCGCTGCACCTCCGACGAGCCTGCAGAAAACTGCCGATCGTCAACAGGATAAGCCGCCATTCGTCGACCTGAGCCGCACGGGGGAGGCCTCGCGGCGCGAGATGTTTCTCCGGACGAACCACTACTGCTTCAACTTGCCCTGCTACTTCACCTTCGCCCTGCTGGAAGAGGGCTGGGCGCTTTTTTATGGCTTGGAAACGGAAACGAGCCAAACCGCCGGCGCTGCTGCAATTGCGGGGGGGGTGACGCGGGAGGTCTTTCTGGCGTTTGTGTACCAGGTGATTGGGGGGGGCATTATGAGCCAGGCGGAGGCGGTGCGCACGGTAGAAATAATCGATATCACGAACAAGGACAGCCGCACGAAAGACACAGGAAGGATCGCGTACAAAGACTTCCGGCGATACTGCCAGCACGTCGACTCGAAGAGGGCAGTAACCAAGCCGGATCAGGAAGAGTATTGTTCGATGTATACAACTTAGACTGGACACGACGTGTTGGTGTTGGACGAGTGAGTCTATTTAAGTAAGTAGCTGTGGTTCCCGTTCCTTTCTTGACGAGTGAAATATGAATTTTTCATTCCCACACGACCCCGATCACCCAGGATGGTGAGTGAGTTGCGCAAGGACCTGCGCGAGTTTCTGGACGTGGCCACCTCCCCCGATGTGAATGTCGCGGAGACCCTCGCCATCGCGAAGATTCCGTCCTCCGACGACACAGTCACCGAAGCCGGTCTGGCGCGGATTCTCACCGAAATGCGGGTGACGCCGAGTCTGGCCCGGCCCATCTACGAGTGGAGCACTGCGGTCGCCGGGTTTTTCACCGGCCGCGTCCCAGATGCGTCCCACAGTTCCAAAGCGCCGAACTTCACGTACCGGGCCCTGTTTGGCAACGTGTGCGGACGCGCCTGCGGCTACTTGAGGCGGCACTTGGACGACCTCTTCACCCTGCTCATGTTCTCGAACGTGAAGCAAGCGCAGAATCTGTTCCAAGCCACGGAAAGACGGGTGCGGACGGAAGAGTTCCGAAAAGCAGTGGCGGCGGCAGCGGAGGAAGCGGTATTCTTGACGGACGATGGCATTCATCTGCTCTATGACTTCCTAACCCGCTCCCGCCGCGATGTCTCCAAGTTTAACTTCAATTCTTCGAGTTCAATCGCCTGAATTTTGTTTGTGACACGAACTACAACAGGGCGTCTCGACCGCGCATCTGGATTGGGAGGACATTCTGGTTGCGTGCAGCTTCAATGGGTGGGTATGCCTCACGGATCTCGCCTTAAGTTACAAAGAGTTCCAGACGCGCTACGGGGTTCTCATCGCGGAGCTGGGATCCCGGATGTCTGCGCTCGGAATCTCCTCCCAAGAGCTGTTTGCCGCCGCGAGAAAAGCAAACGTCGCTCCCAGAGGCGGGGCGGCGTAAGTACTTGTTACAGTACTACCCAGCGTAAATGTATACAGTAGAGATCATGAACTGCCCCAGGATTGCTCCAGGTACATTAGAAGGGGTTGACACCAAGACCCCCTGCGCGTGTTTGAACCACATGTTGACGAGCTTCTATATAAAGCTAGTGTTTATTTTCAATCGTGTATGTAGTACGAGTACCGATGTCCCCCATTACCTTAATTTCCGTTTTAGTTTTCGGGCAAAGGAAAAAAGTGTTTTTCTACAGAAAATGTACTCTACCGGCTACATCGTCGTCGGACTGCCATGGGTTGCGCCAAATGCATGCACGAACTGACACAAAGTTGTCGGTTTGAGTGCAGATGCGCATTGAAAGGACCAGCACCAACGGGTGTCCATGAAAGCAATGTCTAAAGGGGAAGAAAGAAAGAGATGGCATCAAGGCCGTTCTGCAGTCATAAGCAAGAAGAGTTGCCGTTGCGTGATCAAAAACTGCAACGGTCGTTTCTGTGCGATAGCGCGAAGCTTTCAGTTCGTTGATAGAAGAGAAGATCACGACGCGTGAAATTCTCAAAGAAAAGGAAGAAACTGATTGATCAGATCTGCGAGAGGGGCTTAATCCGAAAGATCGTTCGCCGCTTGATGAAGCAAAGGTGGAAATGCTCGAGTCTCATTCTCAAGTCAGGGTTCATTTTACAGGTCCATTCAGCTTCTGCGATACGACCCGCCCGTCGAGAACAAGCTTCTATCATACTTCGTTACAG
Source organism: Amoebophrya sp. AT5.2 (assembly GCA_005223375.1). Taxonomy (NCBI): domain Eukaryota; class Dinophyceae; order Syndiniales; family Amoebophryaceae; genus Amoebophrya; species Amoebophrya sp. AT5.2. Next base: position 33,771 of record RXOD01003905.1, on the reverse strand, counting down.
ATTTAAAACGACGGTCTTACTGTTCGGCGCCAGGTTCGTTGATAGTCGTTGTTTTTCGATGTATTGCTATCCCTGTTCGAGCGTATACATTGACGTTGACCTTTAGGGTCTCGAGTTCTTTTTCAGTTTCAAGAACTCTTTCTTGTCGCACTCAATCACCACTTAACCTATAAGCGTATCAAACAATCTATCATTCAACCAACCAGTCACCTTTCACGACAACAAGTTTGAATTATCCGACGATGCCGAGCAAGGACGCCAAAGCTCGGGATGACACGGTCATCGCGGAGGAGGTGTTACGAACGTACTGCCCTGCGGCTCTTCAAGATGAATATGCCAGCATCACGGATCCGACCTGGAAGGCGTCCTTCGTTAAAAACTTTCTCGAGTCACTCGGCGGAATGTACTCAAGGATTATCAGCGAAGTTGCGATGGACGGCCCGAAAATGCAATGGAAGAGTATGAAGTCCGGTGATCCCCACTGGGTTCTTGCTGAGGCGTTGAAAGCCGGAACCGGATCTACTCCGAGTACAATGGGGGCGGCAGGAATCAAACCAGAGAAGGGGATGCTCGCGCGTCTGGCATCCGTGCTGCCGCGCTTTGGCGCCGATGACGCGCACGGCGGGGGCGCCACCGGTTGGGGCGCAGAGGGGGAGCTGCAGCGTACGTTTCAAGCCATGTTCGGAGGCCTTCCCGGCTCGCAGTCGCGTTCCCAGCAGATCGTGCAGCAGCATAAAACCGCCCTGGCAACCACAGCGATTCTGCTTCAGCGAAGCCAGGAAAGCGGGATGCAGATGACGGCGTCTTGTCATACGGCGGTAAAGAAGGGCCGCGCAGACCTGCTCCTGGGGTACGATGGCGCAACCATGCACCCGTCCGAATTTGCGTGTCTCCGACCGATCGGCTGGAAAGACCTAAAGACGTTCACGGTACTGTCGGGTTGCGTGCTCAAGGGCACGATCGTGACGGACCCGGCAGTGCAGATTGCGTGCCAGACGGTCTTGCAAGACGCCGCCGGGGAGTGCGTTAGGGTTGCTTTCTACAACGTGCTTCCGGTCCACTTGTCGATGGCCGAGAAGATGGAGGTAGCTGCGCGCAAGTTCGGAGAGGGATGCGAGGTTTCGATCGCAAATCCGTTTTACAAAGTGGCGCTGGACGGCTCCCGCATGGTGCGTGTGGACGATCCGCGGGACATTCTGGTCGAGAAACTACCGCGGCAGGAGCGCGCCCGCAAGGCCGCGCGGACGCTGGCGGAGCTGAAGGAGGATGGGAATAAGCTTGTCGCGCAGCAGAAGTACGAGGAGGCGGTGCTCGCGTACAAATCCTGCTTCTCCGAGGAATGCGGCAAAGCGCGTGACGAGGCGGTTGCGATCGCCAAACTGCTGCTACTGCAGCGGCCAAGCGAACGCGAGGGCAATGGAGGAAACTGCCTGAAGCCAATTGATGCGCTCCGCGTCGCGGCTGCAGCTCGCATCCTCTGCGGACCCTCGTCGGATTCGTTTCCCAAAAATGGTGCAAGCACCACGGGTGAGAAGAAGTACGCGGATCCAAGCGAAAGGGAAAACACCGCGATGCGAGCCCAGGAAATGTACACGTCTTCTCTTCGAGACCTCGGGTATGAGGAGCTCTCGAAGCGAGCTCTCGGTTGGAGCAAGAACGATATGCTGCTGTGCGACGAGTTGGGTCCCGGAGCTGTGTTACAGCAGCATCGAGAAATTCTTCTATTGTGCGCGACTGCATCAATGGTGAAAGCCGACGCGGAGATCGGGGACGGCATTGTTGTTACATGTTCCATGACTATTACGAGGAGACCAGGAGCAGACAGCACATTTGACGTAGCCGCTGTCCTCAGCAACCTCGCCTACGTGCTGCTGCGCGCAGACGATCCGCTGTCGTCACACGCTTACTCCATGGCTGCGCTGGCTGTCACAGAGCTGCTGCCGACAGCGGACGGTGCGCGTGCAGAAAAACTGCGAACGAAAATAGCGTTACGGCTGGTGGAGGCACTGGTTTCTCTGGGTGAAGTCGACGCTGCACGCGCAGGTGTGGAAGCTTTCGCAACCGACGTAGGAGGCAGGCAAGCCCGCGGACACATGGGTTCCGATGAAGCTGAAACTGCCTGCCGCGAGATCCGTCGACTCGTCGATCCGAAACAAAACGCTTTGCTCTTGCTTCCTGGCATATCTGCTGAGGAGAACAAATCTGAGCAGCAAGAAGGAGGACCCGAACTCACGCAACAGCAACGCAATTTCAAGGTACGCCACAGGAATCTCGAGCAATTCAAGGTTCTGGTCGATACACAGAATCTCGCGGCTCTGATGAATGAAGATCGCTGCAAGAAAAACCGGTCTAAAGAAAGCAAAGAGGGCGGGAAATGCGTAGACAAGGATTCGACAGAATCGGAAGGTGCGCAGGACGAAACTGTCTTCCTCGTACCCTTCGAATGGGTTCATCCTGCGATCGAGACGCGCTTTGTGGACGAGACGAAGGGGCGCGGGTTGATCGCGCTTGAAGACATCGCGGAAGGCACGCCGCTTATGGTCGTCAAGCAAGGTGCGCTCGCTGCGTATTCTGGTGACGCAGCTGACATGTTAGGTCCCGTTGTGGAACGATGTCGATATATGAGTCAGTCGCAGTGCCTGCTGCGAGACAAGGTTATTCGGCTCGCTACAGAAAATCCCGCGGTCGCTTGGCGCCTGCACCATTTGGTGACCAACGATTTCTCCGACTTCTACGCTGCAGTGAAAAACAAGACGCCGGCGCGTCTGTGCGAGTTGGTTTGCGACCGCCTATCACCCGTGGTGCTCCCGTGCCTACCGCCAGGCCGGGAGTCGCTCGTCGACGGGTTGGAGCTGTTTGCGAAAAAGGTGTGGAACCAGTTCACGGCCCGAAAAGTTGAAACCATGCTGAACATCAACATTCACGGTACTAGCGAGAGCAAGAAGAAGAATGGCAACGGCGGTGGCAGCGTTTTGTACCCAAGCGTCTCTCTGATGAATCACGCGGATGACAAGAATACGCAGTTTATACGAATTTTGTCTTCCGGCTCGACTTCGTCCACGAGCACGAGAAAGGATGAAGTGAAGAAGGAGAAGCTAATCCTGCTGATTGCCACTGAGGATATTCGGGACGGAGATGAGGTCACCATCCCGTATTCGACTGACCGAGAAGTGCTAAAAGACAAATGGGGCATCTGCACGCCGTCCGTAGCGACGAAAAAGTCGGCATCGGGGAAAAGCAAGAAGCAAAAGTGAAAGAATGAATGAATGAATGGTGAGGCTGAACCTGAAGTGTATTGACCAAACGCATTTCGAAACTAACGAATGAATACGAATTTCACTTTCACTTAGAGGAGAAGATTATCAAGTCCACTGACTTTGGACTCAAGGCCTCATTCCAGAGAACAAAACAAGCGACGAAGTGACTTCGAATTGCTTCACTGTCTTGTGCGAGAAATTTCCTTCCCTTTGGGAAGCTCATCCAAAATACGTATACGATTCGTCACGAATCCTCATCCCCAATGAATTTCCACGCGTCATCCATTTCCACGCATCATCCAGGAAGGCAGAACGCAAAGACCTCATCTTCAGAGGCCTCATCTCCAGAAAAACGCAAAGACTCCATCGCACAAGCGCATAGAAAAAAGTGAAGGAACAAAAACAAACGCTCGTCGGACCCGCCAAGAACAAGATACAGATTTGATGAAGTTTTCTTTCCATGGTTGACTCGCATCAAATGTTCTTTTTTGGCGCGTCCATCTCCATGGTTCATTTTTGCATAGTGCCCAGGCCCACTTGTATGCTCTGTTTTGCTTTGTCGGTCTTCGGCTCCGTCCTCGACCTTACGTAGGACCAAACACGTGATCGTGGAGCGAAGCGGAAGTTTGAAGTTGCACTTTCTTCAATTTGTGGGGAAGCTCATAGATCTGTATCGATTTCGACAAGAGTGGCTCCAGTATGTAGTGAGCGAGGAATATGAAAATAGAAATACTTCGTCGTGTTCGTGGAATCCTTTTGAGACGAGTTCTCAATCAACTTGCTGCCGTGAAGATGAAGATTTTTCGGCACGCTTCGTGAATTTGCGCCTTGCAAAATGACCCAAACCACGAGCCGCGAATGGTCCGTCGAGCGAAATAAAGCGCGTACGGAATTTTTTAAATGAGGCTGCACTCGGGTAGGGCTCTTCCTTGATCGTGCAGTAATTTTTTTCAAGTACCAGGTGGACCAGCACCAGCACCAGCTGAATCGAACGATGCTTCTCTGATTCACACGCGCAGATTGTTTTCAATCTACGTGGTGCAGCATAGCTGCAGGGCTCATGCCCCGCACGCCCACCTCCAAGCAGCCATGACACGTGTCCTCCACGACCCCGCTGACCAGCCCTGTTCCAACAATGAAGCGTGTGCGGACATGTCCTTCGCCTTCCGAGGGCGCCCTACTTCGTGGACCACGTCCTTCGCGGCTTCATCTACGGGCGAGCAGGAAGAGAAGGACAGCACTCGCACGCAGCCCGCGTTCGAGACCGCGGGCGTGATCACGCCGAATTTGGATCTGGAGAAGAGCAGCCGTCTGGTCGCGCGGCTGAACGGGTTGACGCACCAAATCAAGGCCGAGCTCGAACAGGCGGCCTTCCACCTCGACAAGGCCGAGCACGCGGGCACGATGGTGCGGGCCATTTCCAGCAAGCACAAGCAGTTCCTGCCCCCCTTCCCGGGCATGAAAGGAATGGTGAAAGACCGGTACTTCGGCTACAAACGGGGGCGATGGCCGAAAGACGCAGACTACGAAGCGCTCTTTTGAGGATTATTATATGCAGATAATTTATACGCTCGTTCGGAAATCAATTGGATGGTGATCATGAGAGTCACGCTCATGCATGGTCCGATCTATGACTTTACGACTTCTGGTCGTGGTCGCTGTGAACTGATCGCTCTCCGTCGATTCTGGGTGTTCCTCCAGCACGTCAAGATAGATTGCTGTGCGTGTGTGTGTAATTTGAAAAACTCTTCTTCAACAAAGAAAAGTAGGATCGCTGTCGCGAATGCGAATTGATCCCTGCTGTCGCTAAAAATGCATCGTTATTTGACACAAGGAAAACGCATGACGCTTGAAAATCATTGCTTCGCTGCGTTCGCGTCACTCCGTACTAGGACCTCGTGCAACTTCAACGTCTCCAGCTAGCTCCCGATACATATCGAAAGCGATCAATGCTTCATCTTCCGGACGAAGCTCGTCTGTCAGTAGAGAATCTGGGTCAATGATACGAGGGTATCGTAGCGAAAACGATCTTCATCCATCTTCTACATAGCTTCTTCTCGTCCGTAATCATACGCCAATCGGTCGTGAGCATCTCGATGGCGCAGCAGGAGCAGCAACGCCCGCCCTCGGGAGCCTCGCCAACAGGCTCGCTTCCGGGGTCCGACCCGCCGAGTACCATTCGCATCTGCTTCCTGGGGAACCAGAGTGCCGGCAAGACCACGTGCGTGAACGCGCTTCTGCGGGACCAGTTCGGCGCGGTCGGCGAGAAGCGGACCACCGCTGCAGTGCGCGAGTATCGAGTCGCGGAGTTCGAAACCGTCTCCGTCCCGGAAAGGAACTGGCTTCAGAAGGTGCGACCTCCCGGCTTTGCTTTTGTTTTGATGGGTTTCTACCACGCTATAGTTCGTGTTTTTTGTTGTTTAATCAATACCAATCTGTCTGGCTACGAGGTTGGCCATAGAGCTGCCGTATCGAAGACGGAGGTGATGGCTGGATCCATGTTTCTTGCCCGACCTTACTAGTGAGCGACCACAACCGACACACAGATCACCTTCCAGAGCGGCCCGGAGCTTCCGGAGCGGCCTGCGTCCCGAGTGTTCCAGCTGGTGAAGGATGAGGACAAGAATTTGCGCGAGAAGCAGCGCATCGCGAAAAACGATCAACCAATAGATGCAGACGACCTCGTCCAGTTGAAGCACGTTGACGCCCCGGCGCTGCCTTTTGTCACGACGGATGTGATTGAACTCCCCGGGAGCGCGGCGGTGGAGGCAGAGCAGGCGGGAGCTAGCCAGGACTGCAACCAGTCCGCCGCAGAATGCCTCGGGGGAGATGCCTCGGGGGAAGAGGAATCCGAAGATCACGGCGAGGCGGCGGAGGACGACAAAATGTCCTCCACATCGGCCGGAGCAGCTACCAGTCTGAACTTGGAGCCCGAACCTGCGCGCGCGGCGGAAGACACGCAGAAGAAGCCGGTCGATATCGTGCTTGTTGACGTCCCGGGGCTGAACGGGGAACACGGGTCGAAGTGGCGTGACTACGTCGAGCTGCACGTGCAGGACTTCGACTACTTCGTCGTGGTCCTGAACGCGGAGACCTTCCGCACGAAAAAGGACGACCTCGACTCGCAATCTTCGGAAGAGGTTGCCGCGGCTGATGGTGACGAGAGGGGCGGTGGGGCGTCTCCTGCCTCGACTGATGAATGTATCGGAGCACCTACCGTCGAGGAGGAGGATGGAGTGGCAGAGGAATTGGGGGCAGAGGCTGGAAATACCGGCGTAGAAGACGACGCTGCGGATGTTGCGGAGGTGTTCGACTTCGTCAGCCCGGAAGATCTGTTTTTGCTCGACTGGTTCCAGACAAAAATTGCTGCGGCTACCGCCGTTCCCCCGAACAGGACCAAGAAAGCGCTCCTTCTCATGAACAAGATCGACGGGTACAAGAATTCGGCGAACAACAAAGAGCCGATCGAGAGCAAAATCGCCAAGGCAAGGAGCGCGGACATCTTTTCGGATGTGTTGCCGGTGAGTGCACGGAACGCACTCTGCTGGAGAATCGCCGGGAAAGTGCCTGTCGAAAAGAACCCCGAGTCTTCCTCTGATGGCGTGGAGCAGCTTCGCACGAATCCGTACCTGGAGCAAATCGTGCACGATCTAGACGCGGACACTCTCGACACGATGGCGCTCGAGATCGACGTCAGCCGCTCCGCGTGGGACGCCTACGAGAAGCCCAAGAAGCAGGCGACGGTGGTGGAGTTTCTGAAGGGTAAGGCTTTCTCCGAGGAGAAACGCAGCCAGTTGGAGGCGCGAAGCGGCTTCGCGGCGTTTGTGGAAGCACTCGAGAACCAGGTCGGAAGCGGGGCGCAGCGCGGGCTGCTCAAGGCTCAGCTGGAACGCCGCCTGGCGACCGCTATGAAGTCGCTCAAGGACGTGACACTTGGCGAACTGCAGCAGTTCCGGGAAAGTTCGCAGCTCCTCGGCGCGGAGTTCGCAATCGACTACGACGCAAGCTTCCTGCAGCTGTTTCGGCACACTGCTGCAAAGCGGCGCGAAGTGTTTCGCGAAACACCCCTGAAGGAAAACCTGTATCCCCTGGTCAGCCTTCTGGAAGAGCTCCCGCTGACTTTTCTGAGATTGAACGCGGACCGCGCCGACTTTGCGACCCTGTTTAAAACCGTGCTGGAGGACGTGGAGGCGAATTTTCTCACCGCCCACCTGGAGATGCTCGTCGGGGAGGGCGAGAAGTCAAACTGGAGCTTCGGGAAGAAGAACGCCGCTGGGAACGAGATGAAGATGGAGGGGTTGGGTTTAGCGTTTAAGCAGGCACATGGACATGGCCCGGCCCTCTGGGACGCCCTGTGTACGCAGATCCTCGAGGGGCTGCGCAGTTCGACGAGCATGAAGGAGGCCGTGGGGCACTCGCGCTTCTCAATGCTGGTGGCGGCGTGGAGTAAAACTCGGGATGCGGTCGCGGCGAAGATTGCGAAGCAGCTGCCGACCCACCACAAGTGGACGCTGCCCAACTTCACGCATGCGCGCGTGAGCATGGACGCAACGAAACACATGGTGTCTCCGGTCGGTGCGTTTGAGGAATTCGCGGAGAAATGCCTGGGGCTGCTGCGGATTGCCGGCGTTCGTGAGGACGGCGCTAACGCAATGAGCTGGAGAATTACTGCGCAGACCGAAAAAATTCTCGGGAATGCCGGGCTGAATGGGACGAAAGGTAGTTGTGAAGCAAGGGACGCGGCGGGAGGCGGAGGGAGCAAGGGTAAGGAAAACAAGAAGCGCACTCGCAAGCAGGTCGAAAGCGAAGAAGAAGATGAGAAAAAGGTTGGTGATGAGAACGTAGTAGCGACAACATCGGCGAAGAGACGAAAAATGGTGCGGTAAATCAATTGAAAACGAGCATGATGGATTCATTGACAATTGAAGCGCTTCAGTCGTATCTAATCTCTGCTTTGCTCCGGGTCCGGGTCCGGTCCACTGCAGAACGATTTGTCCTTAAAGACCCAACGTTCCTCGTTGCGCTACATGTCGTAAGAGTAGGTCCGTGAGTGTATTTCTTTTTGTTCCGCGTATTCGGCAATCGGCCTTCGCTAAGCCGAAAACTTCATCTGCATTTTTTCTACCTGAGCCAATCTCCACTAAAGAAACCAAAGCTTGAACTTGTTTTTGTTTTGACTTTATCCTAATATCATCCCATGTTGAAAATGAAATTCATCCGCAATAAGGGCTCAATTCATCGCAAGTGCCAGAAAAAACGAAAAGGAAAGTAGCGCTCCTGCTTTGATCGCCGACGACGATGCCTCAGATGTCTAGCAGGAAAGCATACGCTTTTGCTCTCGGAAAGAGTGATAAGTTGAGGCAGGCTAGTTCGAGCCGTGGTCTTTTTGGTATCGTATGGCGGTCACCTCGTGGAGAGAGCTTTGGTGAGAGCGGCCAGCCTGGTGCTCGAAGATAAATGCGGACGATGGAAGCCCTCGATAGAAAGTAAGGCTGCGCACCTCCATTCTCTTAGACGAAGGAATCCGTCGACGACCATTCAGTTTCAGACGCGAAAATGATGCGTTCTTCCCATTTGCGAAGTGGTCGTGGCCGGTGGCGGCGAGAGTTCCTGGGATTCGAGGAAGCTCGCGCGTACGTTCGGGCCAAAAAGTTCAACGGGTTTTCTGAATGGGGACAATGGAGTAGAACAAGCAGACCCTCGTTCATTCCCTCCACTCCACGCGTGGCGTACCCGGACAAATACAAGGGTATGCAAGATTTCTGCGGCTACGAACTCCAAGTCAAGTGGCGGAAGTACGTGATGATGGATACGAAGGTTGAAGAGGCATCTGTGAATCACGAGCGTGGGGATACAAGGAGTTTGGTATACGACCGCGGATTGAATTGGATCATTTCGCGCGCGCGCGCTGGCGGACTGGACTGCATACGGTCGCACCCGCGGAGTTGTGTGGCACTATTCTTTCGCGTGGACAGCGAGGAAGATCGGTGGCTGCCACTCCGAGTGCATGTCGCAGGCGCGCCACTCAAAGGACCAAAGTTTGATAAAAGGCCGCCAGTGTACGCCTTCAAAAATGCAGCGGCGTCGTCTTTGCAAAAGGGACCGGGACCGCGAATGGGAAAAATATTCTTCGCATTGGAGGAGAAGCTCGCGCTGATGCAAGCAGCAGACTTTGATTGTGATCACCCGAAAATCAAAAATAAACGGGTTTTGCAGTTCTCGTGCGAGGATATGGCCTCCCTTGCGGATAGTGATCATCTTGCGAAGACACTGACTTCATGGTGGGAGAAAGCCATTGAAGCAGGAAATGTAAAGCGGATGGTTGATTGGTTACCAGACATTTTTCTGTGTCAGCGCGATGCTGTGCGGTCGCAGCTGTTGCAACAAGTTGCCCGCTGCGTCTACGCGCCAGGCGGATATGGTGTGAGTTTTGCTGCGCATGCCGAACGATTCTGTGACGTGCGAGTTGGAAACTTTTCCGTCCTTCACCGCATAGTCGTTTTGCCTTACACAAGGCGCGACTTCCACCGCATCTCTATATCTCGGCTGATCGGAGCTGCAGGAACTCGCGTGAAAGCTCCTCTGCCCGCTTCGGAGGCACCCGACTTTGTTGTTGCTTTTTTCTGCGGGAAGCGCAGCGTTGCGGGTATTGCTCAGTGCGCGGAAGAAACAGGCGAGCTCCCGCTCGACGGTATTTGGATATTTCCGCAGAATTCCATCGCGGGGTGCCTGACAAATGAAAGCAACAGTCTATCTGGCGCGACAAATCTGCTGATTTACCCACCAAGCTACGGAGCCGTGCGACGTGATGCCAAAGAAAAGCAGAAATTGCAATCTCGATATTTTATCGATTTATCGACGTCGGAAGCCCGCAAAAATGCGTGGCAGGCTGCGAAACGAATTTTTGAAGAAGGCTCGCCTGCGCTCGACGCGCATTTGGCGCCTTATTCGCAGGACACACTCCAACCCCATGAGTATTCCCACATTGTATACCGCCCACCGGAGGAGCCTTGAAAAGCAGGCTACTTACTCAAGCTCACGCTCGGCGTTCCGATCGTCGCAGGCACGACAGTGACCAGTTTCACCCAAAGGACGAGGAATGATTCACCATCTGCATCTGGCGCTCCACTTCTCCACGTCGGTCCTTCTCCTGATCTAGTTCACTGCTCTTCCTGTTTGCTTCAGGTTCAGGCTGTAAATTAGCATACACCACACACGCATTTTTCAACTCACCTCTACCCCCACTGCCTGGTGGCACCATGCTTGACGGCCCACACCATGCCCGCGTGCTCGACACCTCACGCGACTGGCGCTTGCTTCGCGTGCCCCTCGTGGACGCCTCGGCTTTCGAGGATGAGCGGTCAGAATTTGTCGCGTCATTGCGCTTCGAGCTGTTTTTCGACGGTGATGAGGAGCTCGTTGACGAGGATCCAACTGCCATCGAGCGGAGAGAAGCAGCGGCCGCTTCTAGTCCCACCAGTGCTGCGGACAGCGTTTACTGCGTCAATATCTTCGAACTGCACCCGACGGACGTCGCGGAACGGCTTCAAGCTGCTGCTAAAAAGAGTGCAACGAGCGGCGCGGCAGGGACCTCCGAGGGGCGTCTGGAAGTGGTTCCTTTTCTGCGTAGCAACGTGTTCGTGAACCCGAGTGAAGAGGATGATGGCGCCAATCGCTTCGCGGGCGGCGCGCACTTGACGAAGGCGAACAAGCTTCAGGTAGCACAAGAACATGATGAAGAAGGCGTAGCCCTCGCAAGCGAACACGCGCGCATCCAGCAGCTCGCGTTGCCGGCGAGCGACACCGTGTCCGACTCGCTCTGTCGCGAACTCACCGAGCGCGCGGAACAGCAAAATCCAGCAGCAATGGGCGTCGAAACAACATCCACTGCTGAATCCTCGGCAGGAAGTGGAGGCACGAGGACTACGTCAACCTCAACGAACAGCATGCCTCGGTCGCCGGTCTCGGTCGCGCACCACTGTGTGAAGGTGGACGAGTTGCTCGTCGCCCAAGTCGTCAAAAGTCCGAGCAGAAGTTCAGCCGCACAGAACTCTGGCCGGACGAACGGGGCAAGCCTGTTCGAGTTCGCCCCGCGCCCGAGGTTCACTTTGGGTCTGAATCCGTCGCCGGCGGTGGCGTGCGGGGGCCTGAAGACCGCGAGAAGCAGTGCCGTGGTTCCGGGAATTATAACCCGCTCGACACATCAACAAGGAAGAAATTTGAAAATGCTCGGGCTGCTGCAGTACTATCCGCTGCCGCGGGTGTCTTTCGCGAGCCGCATTCTGCAGGTGCCGGTGCGCACGTTTCTGAACCCGGGGTGGGGGAAGCGGCTTCCGCTGGCCTGCGAGAGTTGCGAGCCCGGTTCAAACTACCGCGTGTCCATGCACATCTTGGACCCCTTCCTGGGGTGCGGGACGAGCGCGGCGGCGACGCGGTACGTGGCGCCCGGCGCGAGTACCCAGAAAAGGGGGGCGGCGGCGGCGGGAGAGAACAATGCAGACGGATTTGTAGGGTTGGGCGGAGTAGACGGGGCGGATCGTGACGACCTCACCGGGGTGCTCGCAGACGCAGACGTGGAGCGAATGAAGGAAGAGAACCTTCGGGAATTGCACGTAGGAGAAGAAGCGCGAGCGACGATGGCGTCCGATTTGCGCCCCATGTTCGACGTGGGACGAGACTGGCGGCAGCATTGCGAACTGAAGAATCCGTGCCGCACCCTGCCAGTGCACCACATCATCGAATATTCGAGCTCGGCACCAGCAAGCTCGTCAGAAGGAAGTGCAGCCGACGATACTCCACCGGCAGACATCATGAATTCCGAGACGTCTCCACAGGTGAGTGTAGAAGCCAACGGGAACAAGTTGAAAGAGCTAGGCTGGGTGTTGAGCCCGCAAGTGCACCTAGCAAAGAGCGCGACCAAAGCGCTTTTGGGAACGGCACACAGCACCACCTCTCGTACACCAGCCGCAGGCACACAGGAGCAAAGCGGCAGTTACGTCGACCTGCTCAACCCCCCCGCGTGGACCAAGTACGGCGATGCGCATTACTTTTTCGACGGAACAACACAAGCAGCAGGAGGTACAACTGCGACGTCAAGCTCTCAGTTGCTCTTCCCCATCCACTCCACGCACCGCATGCAATCCAGCGAGCGGCGACACTATCTGCACCGCCGCCTCGCTGTCTGCTTCGAACCCGACGCGCGGTACTACCCGAACGTCAGTATATTGGTGGGTTACGCGACGTTCCACACGAGCATTGCGGACACGCAGGCCTTCGTCCTGGGAATCATCTTTCTGATCGTGCTCCTGCCGATTTGCTGTGTGGTTTCGATGGTGCTGCACAGACAGAAGTGTATCAACCTCGCCCGGAGGCACAAGTCGGTGCGCTTTTGGCTGGAGCGACAACGGCTACAGCAGGAGCTGATCGCGGTCCGGGACATGCGCGACGAAATGGAGCAGGCGGGCTCGCCGCGGAACGGGGGTGCTACGGGGGGTGGAGGACAGGAATAGAGCGTTTTCGCACGAGCTTCACAGTTCGTTGGGCCTTTGCGAAGCGTGGTCCCTCTGACGATGGAATGTATGCGCGACGCGCACGCGATGTTCAGGCCACAGAATTTTTTTTAGCGATTTGGAATAGCAGTAGCATGCTTGCTAACATCTTTCTTGGAGAAACCTTTCAATTCAGCCTGCTCGTTCGGCAGTCACATGCTGTGGACAGAATCATAAAAGGCAGATGAAGTAGGAGCGAAATTGATTCTTGGACCGACGGACACGGGTCCAGGTTCCGTCAGGAACGCTTCTTCGCAAGTATCAATGGTTCGGTGGTGCTATCGCAGCTGTGGGTTGTGCTTCCTTTCAGGAACATGTACATGCTCACGACTACCGCCCTTGCGGAGGCGGGAAACACGACGATGACGAATGACAGCATTTGTAGTAAGTCGAAAGCCAGTGGTACTAGTAGTAGCTGCATGAAGTTGAAGTTCCTTGCCGTATCTCAGCGAACGACAAGGAAGCAAATGCAAAACCGATGGAGTCGTCCTGTTTGCTTGGATGTGGAGCGGTAATTGCCTTTCGAGCGGTAGTGGGGTTTCTCGAGTGCATGATGGTCGAGTGGTTTGCGGATGATGTGGAGCGCCACGCTCCGTCTCTGGGAGAAACGCTTCGGCGTCGCTGCATAAATTGCGAGTGTTGTCAGGGCCTTGTTGGAGGTGCGCCCCCGGCCGGGGCTGCGCTGCGGAGAAGACAGGAAGATGTTGAGCAGGATCCTGGTTGAATAGGACTGCAAGTAAGCCACCGCGCAAATCAGGAGCTGCAAACGGTACTCTGCACATTTCCACCGACTCAAACTGATTCCCGCCAGAAATGACCTGTTCTGGGCTGCGAGAAAGACAAGTGAGACGCGACAAGGCTACTTCCCAGGGGTGTGAGGACCTGGTCGAAAAGAGCGAGCAGCAGAGAGCAGCAACCACTATGAAGCACCGACCTACAACTTCTGCAACTACTGGCACTGAGTGAGCAGCATTGACCGCGTCGTTAAAGGGTGAAGCAAGGTCGCAGAAGGACACTCCAGAAGCAAAAGGTAAAATTCAACAAGATGTCTTCCACGCTTTCCGCTCTCGCGGATTTGTTTCTCCTCCAACCCGTCCGTGCGGTCTCTTCCCGCAATGGCGTTCTCGCGATCAGCTCTGTCACCGCTGCGGCGCTTGTCGCGAAGTTTCTCCAGGCCCGGCTGCGGCTCGTCGGCCGCGACGAGCAGCTCGAGATTGAGACCGCCACCGAGACCCTGCTTATCAGCGGCCCGAAGGTTTTGCTTATGCCGTTCATTCTGAAGTCGTCGCGCAAGAAGAAGGCGCTGACGCTGTCGAAAACCGAGTACGTGGTGGTGAAGAATTCGCTCACCGGCACGACCCGCGTCGAGCGCGGCCCGAAGATGCTGTTTCTGGACGCCTACGACGAGGTCGTGAACGGCGGCGCGAAGCAGATGATTTCTTTGATGAAGAACGAGTTCGTCCGACTGAAGGACCAGACCACGGGCAAGATCCGCGTGGAGGTGGGGGAGCAGGGCGCCGTGATCCCGTCGCCGACCGAGGTGTTCCACGACCCGCCGCCCGGGAAGCGGGTCGCACTGGACCTGAACGCGAGCGAGTACTGTAAGATCGAGGACAAGCAGACCGGCGAGTTAAGGATCAAAAAAGGGCCGCAGCTGGTCTTCCTCTCCGGATACGAAGAGGTGATCAGCAAGCCGGCGAAACTAAAAGCGCTGGACCTGAAGGTGTTCCAGTATGTGCGGGTCGTGGACCGCGCGTCGGGGAAGCAGCGGATCGAGCGCGGCGAGCAATTATTGTTTCCAAAGACGGCGTACGAGGATTTTATTTTGCCCGTACAGAGCGCGGTGAACATCGACGAGCAGACGGCCGTGCTGGTCCGCAACACGCGCACAGGGCAGCAGAAGTTGGAGGTGGAGAAGAAGCTGTTCTTCCCGGAAAACGACGAAGAGATCATCGAGGTGCGGGAGCTGGTGAAGCTGGCCGACTACGAGGCGTGCATCGTGCGCGGGAAGAGCGGCAAGGACGAGTTTTTTTTTGGCAAGAACGAGCAGCAGCGGAGCTTCTTCGTGCCGCCCTACAGCGAGCTGGTGGAGCTGACGTGGAGCCGCGGGCGGCGGCGCGAGTACCGAGACTTAAGGATCACGAAGCTGGACCTGCGCCCCATGTTCATGAGCTTCGAGTTCAACTGCCGCACGGCGGACAACGTGGAGCTAGTGCTGGAGGGCACGCTGTTCTGGGAAATACAGGACCCCGTCGCGATGCTCAAGTTCACGAACGACACCACGGGCGACATCTGCAACCACGCACGGAGCCAGTTCATCGAGCGGGTGTCGCGGGTCACACTGCAAAAATTCATGAGCGACTTCAACAAAATCGCGGCGGACGTATACGGGAGCGGCGCAGACAACTTCTACGCAGACCGAGGCTGCAAAATCCACTCGCTGGAAGTGACAGGATACCACTGCGCCGAGGCGCGGACGGCAGAAGTTTTGGGGCAGATCATCCAGGAAACGACAAACCGGATGAACCGACTGCAAAAACAAGAAAGCGAAAGCGAAGTGGAACTGAGGAAAATCCAGGGTACTCATAAATTTTTTATTGCGTTGCACCGATCATCGTTCGCAAAGTGCTTGGAAGGAGCACTACACGACAATTTTCCATGTTGAATGTTGCCGTAATCTTCAACTTCAAGCCAGTGTTCACAGTTTCTGCTCCAAAATACTAAACTAAACTTTCAGGGCAGATCGCCGAGGAGGAGGCGCGGAAGTCGTTGTTGGCGATCCAAACGGAGAACTCGAACGCGCGGGCCGCAATGGAGGGCCTTTCGGACGTCACGAAGGTGAACGAGTTTCTGGAAAAGCTCCCGAAGTCGTTAGACATGCCAACCCGGATCAGTCTGTGGAACGTGCTGCGAAAGCGGGAAGCGCTCGCGGAACTCGGAAGCGGGAACGCGAAGCTGTTTTTTACGCCGAAGGATGTGAATCTAAGCATCGAATCGCATGAACACACTAATTGAGGGGGGGGCGGAAGGAGAAAGGGTGCGGTGAGGAGGGTACGAGAAGCGGGAACCTGACCGTTCGCTGCATGAGAGCAAGTACAAATGACCTTCGTGGTTGCGAGGTGTGCGAGAAAGCTAGGAAAATCTCAAAGCTCCCGAAAGGGTAAGCCGAAACTGCAATTGGATAAATTTCAAAAGACTCCACCGAGCTGTTGCTGCCTCTGCCTAGTTGCATGAAAAAAATGAAATGACGACGTGTTCGTAGTGATCGCATTGTCATTGTGCTGCCGTTGCTACAACTCTTTTCCTGGTCCATTGTTGCCCGGGCCCGACGTCTTAGATGCGAGATAAATAAATGCGCGTTCAGACCAAGACCATAGATACTTCGTTTTTCTACTCCATCAATGAGGGAGGGGCTGTGCGCCCCAGGCTACTTCGAGAGGTCGTACGTGATTGAGTGTGTAAGGCTCCTGCAGCGCATTTCATGACCTAGTTGCTTCAGCCTATTTTCGTGGTACGCATAAATGGGTATGAATTAATTAATATCTGATGAGAGAGGAGGAGGACGTCGCCTCGGCAACGGGCAAAAGCTTCGTTTATAGTCAGGGAACTCGAACACGATCACGAACACGAACTCGAACTGCGGGTGGTGCACATTCCTGAAAACAAGGCTGTTTAGTTTAGTACGTGCACCGAAATTTGCAACGCTTGGTTATTTCACTGAATTCTGGTCGCTTGAGCCCAGTTTGTAATTTCATCAACATGTTGCTAGGGCTAGCTACGTGTGGGCACTACTGCCACTGCAGTGTGGAAAATGCGAATAGACTAGAAGACTTCATCATCATCAATATCGGCACCCCGCAGGCGGGTCTCTGAAGAAGGACTATTAATTAATCTTGTGCGACCTCCGGGAGCGTTGGCAGGATGTTGAGTTTTCGAACGTGCAACGAGGAGAAGCAAGCGGCGAGCAAACGATATTTCGAACAGATGTACGACGACATTGAAGGGCGGATGATGTGGGGATCGATTGCACGACAAGGTGGTGCGCAGGATCAATCTTCGAACCGTCCTCACGGCGTGCGTCTGCTTCGAAAAGCGCCAGAAGGAAAAGCTGGCGCAGCGCGGCGCTTCTTTTAGTACTCCTGGCGACGCGCCGACAAGAGGCAAGGTGACGGCGATCGAATTGGAGGACGGGAGTTCGTGCCAATATGAAAAAAATACCAAATCCGCAAGGGGCACGAGTAAGGCAGCTCATGGGTATGCGTATGGCAACTACTGCCATGGACGCAAGGAAAGCTAGCAGAAACCCAAGAGACTCCCGGCAGCAGCCCAGCGGCCTCACTTCTGCCCGCTGGGGGCTTCCATGGTTCACGGTCGTCAGTTTGTGTGACGCACAAACAAGCACAAGTAGAGCGCGCGCCCGCGAGACCGAGAGCCTCGACGCCATACTTTCAGCGAGAGCGGGACAACTCCAGTGTGGCGATCGGAAAGAATATCGCGCCGGCGCGCTGCCCTCTACCGAGTCCAGTTTCTAGTGCTCCCGTCCTCCAATTCGATCGCCGTCACCTTACGACGTTTTTGAGGCGGCTGCCCCTGGTGACGGCGGCGGCGGCGCTGTTGGGCGCTCTCAAGGCCTGCCTGACCGGATTCAGTGCGTTCCTGACGAAATCGCTCGGCTGATTTTCCAGTTTGTGGGAGGGGTTCCGCGCCCGGTCGCTGACGCCGACTCTGCTTGCTCGTTGTATGGAAGGGACACCGTTTTCGCAAGGGAGCACAAAGAGACGAACAGACTGTTCCGCGACTTCTCCCACGTCACGCGATTGGAAAAGCTGGCGCAAAAAGCCTTCGGGCTGAAAATCGACTGCCCCGACAATGGGGCCGCCTATGATCCATACGGGGACGCGTTCGCGACGGCGCTCTTGTATCCCGTGAAGATATCGAAAGGGACGCTCATTGACGCAGACTATCTGCCGACCTGCTTCGAGTTCTGCTATTCGGTGAGGCATGGCACCGTCACGGACGCGCCCGGACGCGAGATTTTCCAGAATGATTTTCAAACACACGCCGTCACCAAGGGTAGTCTCTCAATTCTCCTGGAAGAATTCATGAGTCCGATGTTCGGAGTTTCTTTTGCGGGGCGCAGTGATAACGGGGCCAGAGTAGAGGAGCCAATGCGCTTCGAAGACATCCGCCACGTGCACTTCGACCGCGATGATGACGATGGGGAGTGCACCGTTTTCTTTGAGGAGAAACCAATGGGGGATCATGACACGGCCAGGGGAAAGAGGAGAAAGAAAACCGTGTTGCACTTCTCACTCCATGGCAAAATGGGTGGCTCGTTCGAGTATCACTATGACGAAGAGTACGACTTCGAAACATTTTGTGCTGAGTGCCGCCGAATTCGGCCCAGCAAGTGTGCCAAATTTTTTGTGGAGAGCGCGCGCGTGATCATTGAGGTTGGCCTCGATTCACTCGAAACGTTCGATACCGCGCTCGAGCATGCAGAGCTCCTAAACATTCCGATTGTAGCGGACGCTGGAGAATTCGAACTTGAGCCAGGAAGGTAGAATGGGTGTATGGAAAAAATGGCGCAATAAACTCCAGCTTGCGCCGGTGCAGGAACCAAAAGTGCAGGCTCTTGCTCTGCCCATGCTTAGTTCGACGTTCGTACCGTGCTATCGCTTTCGTGATCATGCTTTCTGTGTCCTCCTTGTCCTTCGTGTTCATCGGGCAACTTCCTTCCTGATGCAGATCCGAGTCCGACGCAGATTATCAACATCCTCCAAGTGGAAATCCTGATATTGCTAGCAACGCATGGATGCGTATCTGGGCTTAGTTCGCCTTCATAAGTAAACGAAAACGGAAGGAGGTAATTCGCTGCAAAAATTATACTAGTGTCGCGGTCGCCATCTTTTAATTCTATTTCAACGCGCTGCAGTTGTAAGTATAGTAGATTCAGGCATCAATTTCAATGCGTGCTGCCGCTTCAATGGATTGACTTCACTTTACTTCTAAATCTATCTACATCAAGGAGTTCGGAATCGGAGGACACACAAGGAAAAAGATATCCGGTAGTACCCAATGATCCTCTGCAGCACGTCTCTGTCGTGAGCGCGTCTCTCGATCTTGTTGATCTTTAATTAGACCCTCTGCTCGTCCTCGTGCCCGCCTCTCTCTCTCTCTCTCTATCACCTCGACATTTTCGTATCCTTCTATCGTTGGCTCGCGATGATCGCCACTCGAGGAGTCTGTCCACGATTTTGTACTACATGATCATGATGTACATAGACTGACTCCACTCTGACTTCGCTATCGCTGTCACTGCCAGTTATTGTGCACGCCCTTCCGCCACGCATCGTTGCTCGGCGGCCTACATCACACAGTAGATTAATCAGGTTTTTCTTTGTTTCGTTATACGAGTTGCACCTGAAAAAAAAATGTTGAAAATTGCCGCAGAAAGTAAGGGCTACTTCCGGGACCTCTACAAGGACATCGAGGGGCAGTTGATCGACAGTCTGCACGACAAGGTGGTGCGCCGAATCAACGCGCGCACAGTCCTCACCGCTTGCATTTGCTTCGAAAAACGCCAGAAGGAGAAGCTGTCTGCGCAGCCCGATGCCTCGGATACCGATGGGGCACCCGCAGCGCCTCCTGGTGCGGGCGCGGAAGCGCGTGGAGGCGCCGCTGCTACAGAGCCGCGGAAAATCCACAACGTCCCCACCGAAATACAGCGGCTCATCTTTCAGTTCATGGGGGGAGTTCCGCTACCGAATCTGCACGCAAGGGCGGCCTCGACTTGGGGCGTCAACAGGTTGCTCAAGGATTACTCACACGTGAGGCGGTTCGAAAAGCTGGCGCAAGACGCGTTCGGACTGAAGATCGAATTTCCTCCGGCGACAAACAGCGACGATGGCGTGGGATTCGACACGTGTGCGCTCTTATATCCGATCGAGATTGCTTGCGGTACTGGTGGCAGAGTCGGTGATCCTGAACTCTCTCGGCCGCGGTATTTTTTGTACTCACTCTACCGAAGTTCTATAACTTTAGACTACCCAAACCCAGGCCCAGCACCACGCCCACGGTGCTAGCCAACTGGCGCCAGCTAGTGGTGCCACCACTAGCTGGCCCTGGCGCTGGAGGTCGAAGCAAATATGTCGAGAAAGTACGTGTACGGGTGCGCATAAATTTCATTCCCATTCTTTCCCACATATAATTCTTGTTAATTTTTGCAGTTGGTACCAATTCACGTACGCGGCTAAAACCGGAACGATCACGGACGGAAAGGGAGAATACCCGTCGGGGGACGAGCACGAAGTCGAGAGAAAGGCGGTCACGAGTAGCAGGCTTCCGATCCGCCTCGAGTACATTACGCCGGAGAGGTGCAGCACGGGATTGCAGGTGCGATTTATGGGCCGGAGTGATGCCGGTCGTAAGTGCGCCTACCCTTTTGAGTTCGCGGAAATCCAGGAGGTTAAGTTCCCGAGAACCGACGACGACCAGAGAGAAGCGAAGTGCGTCATATACTTCACGCGACTCGATTATGCCAACCGAGACCTGCACCCCCATGTCGCGCAGCCGCCGCCCGTGGAGCTCAAAAAGACGACAATGCATTTGTCGTTGCATGGAAAAATTGGCGGGTCTTTTGTGTTTCACGACGACACGAAATACACTTACGAAGAATTCAAAGATGAGTGTGAGCGGCAGCGAAGCAGTATGGATGTCCAGTTTGTGCTCGAGTATGCGAAAGTGAAGTTTGAGGCGGGCTCTCAATCCCCCGACAAGTTCCAAGAGGCAGTTGATTACGCAAAACTCATACACATACCCGTACGGCTATTGGATGCACCACGTTAAGTAAGATACACAGGGTGAAGGGTCTTACTGGAAGCGCGTTAATGCATGAGTGGATGGATGGATGGACGGAAATGGAGTGGAGCGGTCATCGCGCCGCGGTAAGAAAAAAGGGCGAGACTTGGGGATCGAGTCGCATATTTTCGGCAAAGAAGATCATCGCGCAATCCGTGACAGCGACGGTGTTGATGAGCGGTTGCATCTTCGGCGCTCCACGATGAAAGAATGACATGATTGCTTTTGATGTAGTACCCCCAGCGGCGGCTTCTCGGTCCTGGGGTTCGAGTTTCTTGGCTTTGATTACATAAGTACATTGCTCATCGAGCAGCCTACTTACTTTGTTCCTTGCTACTCGCTTTTTGCCAACATGGTTGTTCTCACTCCTCTTTTGCGGAGTACCCGATATGCTTGATATTTCTCGTTTATGAGAGTGAGCAGAGATGCTAACAAACATATTTGATTTTTTTCAGACGCGGACGCGGTGAGATCATTTATGTTCCGCTTACAGTTACTGTTACACGCGGCCGGTCCCGGTCGTGCGTTTGGTCGCGATTCGCAGGTCATGACAGAGATATTGAGTACTGTGAAGATGAAGGCCACTGCGTAGCCGAAGCCAGTAGAACAAAAAGGCGTCCAAAAGGTTCTATCGTGCCGCAAGGAGGTTAAATGAGGCACGAAATGTCGTTTACCACTATTTCGTCGTGTTTCCGATTGCTAAGGCTGACGCTGTTTCTCGGTTCGCAATTGCTGGCAGCGCTTGGCGTTGCCGATCCTGCGTCACTACCTACTCCGGTAGTATGCCGACACGAGGACAGCGGCGACGGAGAGCAAGCGGCAATCTCATGCGATGTCGTACTGGGCGCTTCGGCTTGCCTCGATGTGCCAGGGCAGGCCGGCCTCGAAGCCGATATCGCGAGACGAGCCCAGCGCGCTGCAAGAGCGATCCTCCACGACGACGTAGCTGCTGCAGTGGGCCAAATCCGCCAGCAACTTTCGCTGAAGAAATACACAAAGACTGAGCGCGAGACGAGGAGAAAGCACACTGCATCCGCGACCGTCAACCTGCGGATCGAGCGAATGGACACGTCGAATGCCTCGTCCGACATCGCAGGCACCGACATAGAGAACGTTGATCCGTACGCGTTGCACTACTTTTTGTTTCCGATGCAGCTCCGGGAGGAGCTTCAAGCCGACGGCGTCGCGCTTGGTCGTGTCGTTGTGGAGCGCTTTGACTCAGATGCCGCTTTTTCCGGCGACCCGGACGCCATGGACGAGATCGAAGATTATCTGGAGAAAGGAGGGCCTTTCGGGTATTCTTCAGCTTCCAATGCTCCGTCAGCGGCACTCGCGGTGCGCTTGCTGGTAGGCGCCCAGCTCGCGCGCGACGGGGTGTTTGCAGCGGTGAAGCCGACGAATGCAGGTTCTCTCACGGCAAGTTTGGGGGGCTCTCGGACCGACATAAATTTTCACCCCCTGAAGCCCCTTCCGGACGGGTCCTTCCACGACCTCCCGGCGACCTTCCGCCGCAAAGCTCGCCACTGGATCCGGCTGATTTTGCAAGACCGCGTTCCTTCCACGACGGCGCAGTCGCGGTGGCAAACCGACGCGTACTACGAAGCGCGGATGACCGATTTGGTTTACTGTGCCATTCTGGTCGTGGTGTTCGTGCTCGGCGCGGTGTTTTTCCGCTTCTGGACGCTCAAGTTGCGGCAGACGCGGGAGGTCGAACTGGCGCAGTTCGGGGGAGCGGGTGGGGGCTCCGGCGCACTGGACGGGATGGGGGACGAGACTGCCGCGTGCCTCGACGAGGGAATTGAGGAATGCGCGACCAACAACTTTGAAGACATCAAAATTGACGGAGCTATGAAGAGAATGGCAGCTGCCGGCGGCAGGGATGCGGGGAGGTCGGGGGGTGATGCGCAAGCCGGAGCTGCAAGCAGTGCTGCAACCGCTGATGAAAGTGGGTCATTGGCCGGCATGAAGAAGCCAATTTTGGATGATGTAGAATGATGAAGTGCTTTTTAAACATGTTTTGCGGCGCAATGAAGCGGAAGTACCGGTTGAGAAAAAGAAATTAATGCCTAAAACGACGTCAAGGCCGAGTGGGGCGTTCGCCATCGCCTGCCCATTGCAAAAGAACTCTGCGTCTTCGTTTTTCCAAGCGTCTCAAAACTGGCTGTTGCACACGAGCGAGAGCGAACACGGAACAAGTGGCGAAAAAAAACGGCAAAACGCTGACTTCTGCGAGCCATGCAAAAGTCCTCTTTTTGGTAGTGCTGCAGTAACTCCATTCAGCAAACCCAATCAAGCCACTCCTTCTCCTTGTTCACATCGCGCACACTTACTTAGATAGAAGTAAAAAGAAGACGGCAAGTAGCTCCAGAAGGTGCCAGCGAATTCACCAGCAAAAGCAGCTCGATCCTCGCGCGTGAACACCCGCCCAGGATGCCGGGTATGTCCGCGTGTTGCGGCATGAACAACGTTCGGCTGACGCTGTCCGAGATGGTGCTCCCACTGAACAAGCAGCAGGCTCGGGAGGACATCTCGCAGGACAAGACGTTTCAGGAAAACCTCCGTTTTCTCGGCAAGGTCACCCTGTTCTCGCGGTTGCCGCCGGCCGAAATGCCGCGCCTCGTCGCGGCCATGACCATGAAGGAGTTTTCCCCCCCGGGAGGACAACTTCCCACGGCTGGCGCTGTAGTGGAAGATGAATCCGGTGACGTCGGAGGAGCGGCGCAGCCCACCCCGCCGCCGCAGAACGTGGTGACGGAAGGGGAACAGGGCAACGAGTTTTTCTTGATCCGCAGCGGAGAGGCCGCCGTGCTGAAGGGCACGACGAAGATCGCGACACTGAAAGCCGGCGACTACTTCGGAGAGTCCTCGCTGCTGGAAGGATGCGAGCGGAACGCGACAGTGGCGGCAAGTGGTAGCCTTGTTTGGTCGTGAAGGGTCGTGGGCGGTTTTTTGTTGGTGACGTAAATTTGCGTCTGCCCCAGGTCGTCCACAGCGCTGCTACTTTTTCACAACTACATCCAAAAACAGGCACTTCCAAGCTGGTAGTTCTTTCTCTCACCCGCGCGGATTTCGAGAAGCTCGAGCTGGGCAAGTCTCTTTGCCTTCCCCGGCGGCACGCGGTGTGCGGTGACCCCAGTGGCGACGTCGGCCCGCTCGAGGGTGGCGAGGACGGGGAGATGGGCGCCGCCGCCGGGCGGCAGTACGCGTCTGCGGAGGAGCAGCAGTTCGTGGTCGACGCCATCTTGCAGAATGAGTACTTGAAACCCCTCGTGACTGTGGACCAGGTGAAACAGATGGCGGCGAAGGCGTACCAGATTCGCAACATTATGAAGGGTGACGTGGTCATCCAGGAGAACGACCTGAACGCAAACACCTTCTACATCGTCGCCCAGGGCAGCTTCTTGTGCTACAAGAAGCACACGGGATTGAGGGATTCGGGCACGAAGGAACAGGTGTCCACGTTCGCGCGCGTCGGGACGGGCAACAACAACGGCGTGATCCGGCCGAACGGCGGCGCGCAAGCGGACGGGGAGATGCACGTGACGGCCGCGAACAAGAACATGTCGTCGGTGGACTGCATTACCACGTTCTGCAAGTGCCACTCGTTCGGGGAGCGCTCGTTGATGTACAACGAACCGCGGGGCGCGACGGTGGAGGCAGTGGAAGACAGCTGCGTGCTGTACGGGATCGACCGCCGGGACTTCCGCGCGGTGCTGCGGGAGCAGATGCGCAACAAAATGCGGAAGTACGCCGCGATCATCAACCGCGTCGACCTGCTCAAAATGCTGCTGAAGGACGAAAAAGAACTGCTGGCCGAGTGCCTCACAGAGCTCAAATTCAAGAAGGTACCTGGAGCGATTGCTGTTTGTAGAATGGCCGCGGCCGATGTTTGAAACATCATGTTTCTGAAGGCGGCCACAGCCAGAAGTTGGGGACAGGGAGGGTAACACAATCCAGGACTATTAGCGACAAAACACCTCTTCAAAAATGTCAATTCCAATTCCTTCGCATGACAGGGAATGGACGTGATTCGCGAGGGCACGCCTGGCGACGCGCTTTTCATTTTGTACAAGGGCGAGGTGGTGGTGAAGACGCTGGCACAGGGTCGCGTGAAGCTGCTGCACGCGTCGGAGAACGACTTCCCGTACTTCGGCGAGCAAGCGCTGGTGAAGGACGAAAACCGAAACGCCACGATCACGGTGGAGTCCGACAGCGCCGAGATCCTTTCCATCGACCGCGACACCTTTGAACAGCTGCTGGGACCGCTCAAGTACTTAATCTTCACCCCTCTTCTATTTTCAATTTACGGAAAGGAAAAACGAAAATGCTAATTCGTTGCGTACGTGACTGTAGTAGCTCCACACAGCTTTTTACTTTTTCTTTTCCATCGATCTGACAGGGACATCATGCGTTTCGAAGGCAACGAGCGGCGTCCGTCTTCCGTGAGCCGCGGCGTCCCCCGGCGCATGAAGCACGTGCAGCGCGCGTTGCAGAAGCCGGAGTTCAAGAATCTGAGGTTGGTCGGCGTTCTCGGCGCGGGCGGGTTCGGTTCCGTCACGCTGCAGCGCGACGCCACTTCGCGCAAGTCCAAGCATCTGTACGCCCTGAAGAAAATTTCGAAGGGCTACATCGTGCAGCACAAGCTGCAGCGTCAGATCTGTAGCGAGCGGCTCATCCTGAGCATGACCGATTCCAAGTTCATCGTCACCTTCTTCGGGACCTATAACATTCGAGACTCGCTCTACTTCCTGATGGAGGCGTGTTTGGGGGGGGAGGTACTTTAAGCGAATAATTTTGAATAAAAAACTGGACACTCCTGTGAATCAATGAGGCTGAGCCCATGTTGGCTACTTCTGATGTAGTTTTCTGTCCACGGAAATTGGCCGATTCCAAGTTCATCGTCACCTTCTTCGGGACCTACAGAATTAAGGTGACGATGAACTTGGAATCGGTCATGCTCTACTTCCTGATGGAGGCGTGTTTGGGGGGGGAGGTACTTAGGTTTGTAATATAAAAAGCTGGACGCTCCTGTGAATGAGGTTGAGCCCATGGCTACTTCTGATGTTTTCTGTCCACGGAAATTGGCTCCATCGCAAAGCAAATCGAAATCCATTCCGCTTTGCACACGGCAGCTCTTCGCCCTGTACAACACGAAGGGGTTTCACGGCTCTGTTACGCATTGCAAGTTTTACACGGCCTGCGTGATCCGGGCGTTCGAGCACCTCCACGAGCGAAAGATCGTGTACCGGGACCTGAAGCCGGAGAACCTGTTGCTGGACACGTACGGCTGGCTGAAGCTGGCCGACATGGGTCTCGCGAAGTTCACGCTGGGGAGAACGTACACAACCTGCGGCACGCCGGACTACTTCGCGCCCGAAGTGGTGCACGCCGCGGGACACACCCAGGCAGTCGACTGGTGGACGCTGGGTACTCACATTTCGCGAATCACTGCACGCGCTTTACCTGCTACAGCAATTCAGAATCGACCCGCTGCACTAGGTCACAAAAAGCAAAGGATAAGGATTTGTTTCCTGAATGAATGATCCAAAACGTCGTCGGATGCAGGTATCCTGATCTACGAGCTGATGACGGGTGAGCCGCCGTTCGACGGGCACCCGATGGTGCGGTACAAGAAGATCCTGGCCGGCCTCAACCTGCCGGGCAACAAAGGTTACTTCCCGGCGGCGTCGTTTCGCAACACCGAGGTGAAGGATCTCATCCTCAACCTCTGCGCCCTGGACCCCAAGGACCGCCTCCCCATGCGCCCCGGCGGCGTCGAGCAAAACCTCTACACGCACCCCTTCTTCGAGTTCTCCAAGTGGGCACAACTGGAAAAGGTGTCAGAGCTTCTTGTATTCGCGCCCTTGTTCGGGATTTTACTTTGTTTCTCGATCGAAAAGAAATGCCGAAAAAAAAAACACACACAGGGCGACTTGCGGCCCCCGTACGTGCCGACAGTGAAGAACCCGCTGGACCAGTTTTCGCATTTGGACCCCAAGCTGGTGCGCAACCCGAGCATCCCCTACATGGACCCGAAGAACGGCTGGGACAAGGACTTTGCGTAGTTGCAGCCGACCGATTCGTCCCCGTCCGTCTGAATGAGTTTTTTTCCTAGAAATGTTGGCGCCCAGCACAAATACGGACCACAGAAACCCGGAGAAATGCGGAACTATTTTGGCATTGACTTCTTCGATCGTTCGGTTTCGGTGGCTACTGGAACTATAAACGGGGCCACGTCGTCAGGTACTATACATCTAGTTGGAGAACGAGAAACGGAATTTCAGCTTAATATACTTGCTTTTGCTTGTTTATTCGATGGATAGCGTTACTAGTTTTACCACTGATAGACTGCTCTTCGATAGGTTAATGCACTTCGTTTTCTTTCCTGCAACCGCTGCAATAACAGGCTTTTCACAACGTCCTCATTTTTTTGGTTTGGAATGAATCCTAGATACGGAAAGACACCACTACTACTTTTCGTCGTGCACGACCTACTCCTCCCTGAATAGTAGAATGCACAGCTAAGTTTACGACGTCATCTTCGACATAGAAACCTCATACGGACTCAGTCGATGCACAGTTTCACGAACATGATATATTCTCGGGCTTCGAAGAAGCTTCAGTTGTGAGAAGATACGGGACCGGCACCGGGCACCAGCCGCACCATACAGAAGGCACGATCATGACATCATCCCACATCACGAAAAATGCAGTAACGGCAAAAAAAGGAGCCTCCGTGAAATCACAAAATACAACTTTTCCCTGACGTTCTTTTCCTGCTTTCAAGAAATCGCGTCTACTGGTCCCGTTGCGTGGCTTCACGCACCGGCGTCATCGGTATTATCGACCTTTCCCGCGACGTTCTCCGCGGTGACAATATCTTCACATCTGGAATCGTCAATGATTGCACATCACAGCAGACGACTCATTTTGATGTGATAAGTAGCATACCGATCGTACTACTGTTTTTGTGTGAACGCCTCAGTATCCGCTCAGTAGCTGATTGCGACACCATCACCAGCGACATACGGGGCTGCGGCTGCCTATGGCTACGATAAATATTCCGATTCTGTAGGCGTGACAGTGAGGTATTTTTGCCTAAGCGACCTCTTCGGGGAGCACAGGGAAGCGACTTGCGAAGCCACTACCACTGCCAAGAAGGTCGCACTCAGGCCCTCACAGCACAGCTAGCGACATCCTTGTCCTTCATTTCATCGACATTGTATTTCTCGCCCTCGTTATTCCTACCGCTCGCACCGAAGATGATGTCTCCTCGCGGCACTTCCGACCTTTCCGGTCTGGAGGCGTACTACGTGACTAAGACCGCCGAGCTCGAGGCCGAGGTGCGGGAGAAGGAGTCTACCACCCGCCGGCTGGAGGCGCAGCGCAACGAGCTGAACGCGAAGGTGCGGCTGCTGAAGGAGGAGCTCTCCCTCCTCCTCGAGTCCGGCTCCCAGGTCGGCGAGGTCGCGCGGACCATGGGGAAGAAGAAGGTGTTGGTCAAGGTCGGCCAGGAGGGGAAGTACGTGGTGGATGTGGATAGGTTCCGGGGACCAGCGGTGGTAACGATGTTGGGCAACTGGTATATGGTGAGAGGTAATGGGTCCCCCCTTGGGTGGCGAGTGCGTCAAGGCGCTTGGAACAAGCGCCGGGCGGTTTCAGAGATGCCCCACTTTTGTGGGGGGTAGGGGCGGCAAGGGGGTGAGCCATTAGGAGAGAGAAAGAATTAATGGCAAGCCAGTAGCTAGAGAATGGCGCCAGAGCGTGCTGAAAGCAGGGCAAAAGGGGGCACGGGCGCCTAGCGTGGCGGTTTATGTTTACAGCTGTGGGGTCGTGGCGCAAGGGTGCCTGGCGTGCCAACCCCTTAGAGAAAGAAAGAAAAACTTCAATTTTACCACATTAAGCCACTTACCATCGCTGGTACCTTTATAGTGGACGAGAAGAACGTGGACGTGACAAAACTGAAGGCGAACATCCGGGTGTGCCTGAAGTCGGACACCTACGTGCTGCACCGCATCCTGCCCTCGAAGGTGGACCCGCTGGTGTCCCTGATGAAAGTGGAGAAGGTGCCGGACAGCACCTACGAGATGGTGGGCGGGCTGGACAAGCAGGTGAAGGAGATCAAGGAGGTGATCGAACTGCCGATCAAGCACCCCGAACTCTTCGAGTCGCTGGGCATCCCGCAGCCGAAGGGCGTTCTGCTGTACGGACCGCCGGGAACTGGGAAGACGTTGCTGGCGCGAGCAGTGGCACACCACACTAGCTGCTGCTTCATCCGCGTGTCCGGCTCGGAACTCGTGCAGAAGTACAGGGATACTTATAATTCAAGATGATACGCGGCTGCTTCTCATTTATTTAAAGAAACCACAATCGCTTTGGCTAGCGCAGAAATTCTTTTTGGTAGAAAGGCTGTAGCGCTCGCCGTCAAAGAAGTTTAACATTGATATTGTACGAGTACTAATTACACGGACCTTTTTTTGGACCATGCACAGAAGAATGAATGAATGAATGACGAGTACTAATCAACGGGAAAAAAATCACTAGGTACATCGGCGAAGGGTCGCGCATGGTGCGCGAGTTGTTTGTGATGGCGCGGGAGTCCGCGCCGGCGATTATTTTTATGGACGAAATCGACAGTATTGGATCGCAGCGTGCGGAGGACAGCGGCGGCGATTCTGAGGTGCAGCGAACAATGTTGGAGTTGCTGAATCAGCTGGACGGGTTCGAGGGAAAGTCCAATATCAAGGTGATCATGGCGACAAACCGAATCGATATTTTGGACGAGGCACTGCTACGGCCAGGACGCATCGATAGGAAGGTACATTTTCTGTTGTTCGCGTAGAAAAAGGAATCCGTACTAAAACAACATGATTTATTGGGACAACGGCATTCTTTGCGTTTTTTGCGCATTCACCCACCAGTGATTCCAATCAATCCAGCCGCAAATAAAGATGCTGCGGCGCGACCCACTTGATGGCGCGTCAACCCGTCTCCACATCCTAACTTTCCCACCAAACATGCTAACTATGATCATCCTTACCCCGGGGTCTCAACCGCGCATCCCTGATCACAGGTTGAGATCCCGCACCCCAACGAGGATGCGCGCCTGGACATTCTGAAGATTCATTCGCGAAAGATGAATTTGATGCGGGGAATCGACCTGCGCAAGATCGCGAAGCAGATGAATGGCACGAACGGCGCGGAGGGGAAGGCCGTCTGCACCGAGGCGGGGATGTTCGCCCTGCGGGAGCGGAGGGTGCATGTCACGCAGGATGATCTCCAGATGGCGGTCAGCAAGGTCATGAAAAAAGACGCGGACGCAAACATGTCCATGAACATGCTTACGAGATAGAGCAACAGAGGAGAGGACCGCCCTTCTGGAATCCTGTTGTGCAATGGATGCAGGACGAATATGTGTTGAAAAGCAAACAACTCCTTGTAGGACGAGGCTGCGACGACTGCTGTGGGGCCCATTTTTTCAAGATAGACGCACGTGAAAAAAGAAACAAAGCAGCTTTGTCGCAGCAAGTTCTTGTTGCCAGCGCCGATGGAAGCCGCTGCGATCGCGGGAGCACGACAAAGTTGTAGTAACTCCTCGTATACTGTTTCGCTTGGGATCATCTTCATCCTGCGATGAAGGATCTGAGCGCTCGACGAGCGACGCAAAAGGCCAGCCTTGTGGTAAAGGGACAAACAGGGGAGCCAATGTACATCGGCTGGTAAACACAGTGCAGTATATGTTAGGTAATGGTAAAACAAAAGGTGATCACTAATACTGGTAGGCCGCACGGGGACTAAAGCTAAACAAAAATATTGGGGTCGGATGTCGAAACTACACCATCAGCCAATGAACACATATGAGCCGAACCCATCAGCACCTATATTATGAATATGTATCCATATCCAAGTCCAGCAACAACTGCTTGCGTATGCATGGGCGTCGTCACTGTAGAAGCGAGCTAGATGATTATGTAAGCCCGTGAGCTACAACTCCTACTTCCGTGGGGCCTCCTCCGGGTCTCACAACGCATCCATCATGATGTTGCTTGAGCCTCAGGGTGCAACGCCGGGACGGACGGGGCAGAGCGGAGGCGCTTCCCTATCTACTTCGCGGAACGCAAATAATGGTAATACGTCGAGCAGCCCTGGGCCAGGAGCAGCACGGGGGCCCGTCGTACTTCTCCCGTCTCTCCCGGGGAACCTGACCACGCAAAAAGTCCAGCTCGCCGCAGCAAAGATCGTGCTGGAGCAGCTCCTGTACCTGCGCGGATACCTACCGCTCCCGGTGCAGCACGTACGGGAGTATTTGAAGGCGGGAGCGGCAATACGAGCTCCCGAATCGTCTGCGGAGGACACATCAGAGCCGAATGAGAGTGCCCGACACGACGAGAAAATAGCGATTTTGGATGAGATGGGCGCATGCGACGGTGATGAACACAGCATGCAGGTGGAGAGCGGTGACGACCCGACAGTTATCGATACTGCCGTGCAAATGCAAATGGAAATGGAAATGCCACCTCCTTCCTCGCGGACCTCTTTTTCCAGCAACGGGCAGCAGCGGCAATCGTACCAGTCGCGCGCAATGGCGCGGCAGGTGGGGGAGCTCGGGGGGAGTTGCCTGCAGAAGTGCACGCGAGCCGTGCTCGATGTAGACGAAGCCTTCGATGCGCTCAACTTTCATCACGAGGACGACGGGTGGGAAGTCGAGACCGTCCTCTTTGTTTTCGGAGCGACGCTGTACAACCCGGCGGAGGTCTACGAAGTCCCCTTCGCTAGGTCCGCGAAAAGAAAAGGGAAAGGATTACAGGGTGAGAGATTGATGTGAAAAATGAAGAAAATCGTAAAGTCAAGATGAAGAACACCTACTTGTACATACTTCCTGTAGTGAAAAGCTAGAGCTTGTCTTTGAAGGAGATGGCAATTGAAAAAGAGGCCCAGGCGATAGCAGAGCGCCATATCCGGACTGAGCCGTGTGCTATCGGGTAGGCAATCGTTGTGTCCACCGCGCGTCCGTGTCGTGCCGCTGATGGTATCGTACGGGAAAAGTCTGATACGGACGAGCGCACGTAGAAAAGACGGAGCTCAACAGTATGGGACAGATTGCTCCGTCTTTCGGGTTGACTCGAGTGCGCACTGTTAGGAGTGCTGAATGCTGCGCAATTTCGTGCCGATAACCCGGGAGCACCTTCTAGAACGGAGAAGCCTACATCGTATTTTCGAACCCCTTCTCCTTCTGCTGGTTTTCCTGCTTTAAGTCCGCGCATACTTCTCTCTCTGTATGCAGTGCTCCAGGTGGTCCAGAGCGCGCTGAGCGTCCAACACGCGTGCCGCTCGCACCGCTGGCCGACCAAGTCCCAGCGACGTTTCTGCGGAAGGTCGCGCAAACGGTGTCGACAAGCCAGACCGTAGCCGCGCGAGGCCTCGGGCTCGGACGAGGGCCGTCCAGCAGGTCTGCGAAGGTACACATTGCCGCACGGGTGCTTCGCCCGCGCGCGCTAGCCGAGCTGCCAGAAAGCATGCCGCCGGGGCTTCGGTTACGTCATGGCTTTCGCGAGGACAGGTGGGGGCGTGCGGCGGTATTCCAATTTTTGCCGGGAGAGGGTGAGGGCGGCACGTGTAGAGAGACGATCGCGCATGCACGCGGTTCTTTTCATCAGTGCGACGAGCAGCTCTTTTTTACGGAGGTAGTAGTCTCAGGAGCAGTGGAAGACTGATTCGTCGGTCCGAAATATGGTGCATGATGCCAGAGGAATATGCGAAGGGCACAGGACGTTTTTCTGAAATGAACCTAAATAAAAGCTATTTACTGCAGCATTGCTGCCATCGACAGCGGGAAAAAATGTACGTTTGCTTTCGGCGAACCGTTGGTTTGCATAGAGAGCATCTATGGCTGCGACGTTTCAAGCGTGATGTCTCTTCAAACCACACTCGTTTCTTTTTCTTCGGCGCAAAGGAGTTGCACGGAGACGGACCGGAAAAATAAGCAGGAGCCGACCAAGTTATCTGGATGCGCTGTAGTCGGTGTTCTGGAGTGGCCTTCAGTCCTCTGTAGATGCCCTCCCTGTCTGTGAAGCTTCGTGAGCTTCAGAATCAAGTTCACGACATGATTTACCGATCCTCCTAGATCTTGAGCTCTTGGTGAAGATTCGTGGTCGTGGCAGACTGGTCCCGTGCCAGTATCAGTTCCGTTCCACACCCGAATCAGATTCGTGGCATATTCAGTTCGTACCTGAGCGGTACCGTTCGCGGATCTTCTAAAGAATCTAAAAAAACCGTTCGATATCCTCCGCCGTTCACACATTCTTTCGCATTCGCAACCTACAGGATACCGCCTTCTTGCGCGCGTCGTCGCTGCATACACTGACTTCTCGTAGATTATTCTGCACCACCACAACACAAAATGACCGAGGGAAAGGAGCACTTGTCGATCGTGATCTGCGGTCACGTCGACTCCGGTAAGTCGACCACAACGGGCCACTTGCTCTTCGAGCTCGGTACTACTTACTTCAATTCCCTTTACTTTGACGACTACTTTTTTGTGTAAACTGTTTTTGGCTTTCTTGACTGAGAGTAACGACGGTGCCAACCGAACACGATTTCAAACTGGGTCTTTTGAAGTTCGATGAAGTTTTGTTCGATATTGTTTCTCTTGCTGTTGAACATCAGGTGGTATCGGGGAGCGTGAGTTGGAGAAGCTGAAGGCGGAGGCTGACCGTCTGGGTAAGTCCTCCTTCGCTTTCGCGTTCTTCATGGACCGCCAGAAGGAGGAGCGTGAGCGTGGTGTGACGATCTCTGTCACCACCAAGGAATTCTTCACGGAGAAATGGCACTACACCATCATCGATGCCCCGGGCCACCGTGATTTCATCAAGAACATGATCACCGGTGCCTCCCAGGCTGATGTCGCCATGATCATGGTTCCGGCTGATGGTACTTACTTTCCTTCAGCATATCTTAGCCGGTGCCTCTGTACCAGTTCACGTAGATTGAATGATAGCTGTAATTCCGTGGCTATTTGATTTTGAGTGGAGCATCAAACTATGATGACCGTCGCCATTGAAGACCGCACACAAATTCGTTATCATGTCTGTACAGGTAACTTCACC